>PITA01006451.1:0-31418 GCA_004023965.1 Spilogale gracilis | reverse complement strand
TAGCTGTGCCCCAGCTCCACACTGGGCCGGGCGGGGCGGGGGCCGTGCACCTGGGCAAAGGGGCGGGGGCGCGGGCAGCCCTGACCCCCCTCTTCCCGTTCTTCCCATCCTCCCCGCAGTCACGACAAGGGACCCGAGGCAGAGGAGGGCGTCGAGCTGCAGGAAGGTGAGTGCTCGCGGGGCTCACCTTGGCCGCAGCCTGCTCCCGGGGAGGGGACTAGGGGCGCCTTGGCCGCGTGACCACTGACTATTCCCCCCCCCTCCGACCGCAGGCGGGGACGGCCCTGGGACAGAGGAGCAGACGGCGGTGGCCATCGCCAGCGTCCAGCAGGCGGCGTTTGGCGACCACAACATCCAATACCAGTTCCGCACAGAGAATAATGGAGGACAGGTGAAGCTGCGGGCCCAGAGCCCGCGGGCTAGTGGAAGATTGAGCCGAGGGTCGGGAGGGCGGGCTGGGAGGGGCTCAGACCTGGCCCGGGCCAGGACCCCAGAGCCGATCTCGCTGCTCTGCCGCCCCCTGCAGGTGACGTACCGCGTAGTCCAGGTGACTGATGGTCAGCTGGATGGCCAGGGCGACACGGCTGGCGCCGTCAGCGTTGTGTCTACCGCTGCCTTCGCGGGGGGGCAGCAGGCTGTGACCCAGGTGGGTGTGGATGGGGCAACCCAGCGTCCTGGCCCCACTGCTGCCTCAGTGCCCCCAGGCCCTGCAGCACCCTTCCCTCTGGTAGGTGCCCGCAACCCCTGGGGGGATGGAGAAGGGACACTGACGCTGTTCTTGGGAATCCCCAGGGGGTGGGGCCAGTGGGATACTGATGCTGCCTTTAGACCATCAGGCAGGGTGGGTGAGATCCCCGTTCTGCTAGGTGAAACTTGGATCAGGAGCTTTGAGATATTTTTTCTTTGTGTAAAACGGGGGTGATGGTAACAGGAAAGTCTCTTAGAGGTGAAAGTGGATCAAGTCATGAAGTGATTGCTGGGCATGTGCTGAGTTCCCCGGCCAGGAGGCAGGGCATGGTGGCACACACACGGGGCTTTCCCGTGCCCCGGAGGATGCAGTGAATGTCAGACACGTCAAGAAGGGGATGGACTGGTGAATAGAGATGGCTGAGAGTGGCCTCTGTGTCCTCCTACTCCCCAGGCTGTAATCCAAAATCCCTTCAGCAATGGCGGCAGCCCGGCAGCTGAGGCTGTCAGTGGGGAGGCACGGTTTGCCTATTTCCCAGCATCCAGTGTGGGAGATACCACAGCTGTGTCCGTACAGACCACAGACCAGAGCTTGCAGGCCGGAGGTAAAGGGAGGAAGGGGCCAGGGCGGAAGGCAGGGGAGGCAGCAGCCTAGCAGGGAGGGAAGCCCCCCAACTGGTTCTAACTGCCCCCCCATTTCCTCACCAACCCCCGCTTTCCCTGCAGGCCAGTTCTATGTCATGATGACACCCCAAGACGTGCTTCAGACAGGAACACAGAGGACGATTGCACCCCGGACACACCCCTACTCCCCGTACGTGCCGGAGACCTGGCCCCAGGAGCAGGGGAGGGGCTGGTGTGAGGGGACCAAGAAAGGGAAGGTTTTCTGGAATGGGAGCCAGACAGTTGACCACACAGCAAGCAGTCAGTATATTTTCTGGTCTGTTTTTGCAAGGGAATTAGCATTTTTTTTCTCTTTCAGCATGGAGTTTACTTTGCAGAGATAATTTTCAAGTTTGATTCCCTAATAGATGTTTAGACAAATGGGACCTGAGAAAACACGTGCTCATCTTTTTCCTCTTCTAGGAAAATTGACGGAACCAGAACACCACGGGATGAAAGGAGGAGGGCCCAGCACAATGAAGGTAAGATCCCAGTGGATTTCTCCGCCCCACGGGCACCGCCAGGCCTGGTGCTTGGTGTTAAGAATTGTTGGCACAGCATGAGCGTTGAAGAGGTGTTTGGTGAATGCTGGAAAAGTAGAAAACAGAATTGTCACAGACAGATAGGCGGGAGGTGGGAACTGAAGGGGGTTTGTCGTGCTGTCTAGTGATCTTGAATTCACGGTCAGCATCCTAAGTGGCAGATTTCATGTTCACACATGGATTTCCTGGCTCTCTGGACAAATCGGTTTGCTTTGGTTCCCCTAAGACTGCTTTCCCACGTGGCAGCCGTTGTGCTCTTGTCCATTGTTTTCCCTGTTCCTCTGCCCACTTGACTTCTAGAAGCAGCTCTGGTCTGCTCAGGAGCTTATCAGAGTTTGAAACTCCCAGAACCTATGTCCCCGGCCGGCCAGGGCTGGGGCGTCAAGCCCTCCCCTGAAACACCGGATCCCAACCTGAGGTCATTTTGGCCCTTAATGCTGTCCCTTACTTTTCCACCGCATCCCCTGCTCCCCATCAGGGCAGCATGCAAGTCCAGGGGAGCACAACATCTAGATTGTCATTCCTCCATAAATGTTTCCTGAAGCAGATTCTGAGCTGCACAGCATGCACCCTGGGCCTGGTCTGGAGCCTGATCTGGGGCCTGGTCTGCAGTGTCAGGGAGGCTGGTGTTGTCCCCAGAGAGCTGGCCTTTAGGGGAGCCTGTCAGGCAGAGGGGAGCACAAGGCTGGAGAGAAGGCAGAGTGGGGTGAGGCTGCTTTGGGGAGTGCTGATTTGGCCGAAGCAGAGGTTCCATGCGGAATGCTTGGGAGTGGGGGACCGGGGAGGACTAAGGAAGGTGTTACAGGTCAGGATGAGGCCCTGGGAGTCCTCAAGTTGTTTGGCTGGGTTTGGGCCTTTGCAGCTGTATTCCGAGCAGCTCACTGGGCCCGGCCTTTGTTACATCTATGCCCCAGGGGATGATAGAACAGACAGGTCTCGGCTCTCGCAGTGTTCCTTCTGGTGGGAGAGGCAAATCACACAAGGCTGCAGTGTGATGTGAGGTCATGTAGGTCCCAAGGAGAAGGGGCTGCACGAGAAGCTGGGGAGCAATGGCGGCAGCGTGCTCTGTAGGCCTCTCTGAGAGGTAACACTGGAGCAGAAGCCTGAACGGACCAGCCAAGTCCCTGAAGAAGAGGGGCGCAGGTAGGGGAATAAGCAAGTGCAGACACCCAGGCCCGAGCCAGAGCAGACTTGGTGTTTGAAGAAGAGGAGAATCCAGAGAAGGAAAGAGGAAGTTGGTGGCGTTGCGGGAGTGCTGGCCAGGTCGTGTGGGGCCTTGTAAGAACAGCATCCCTACTCCGGGGTTTTTATTCTAGTCGGAGGGGAAGCCAGCAGAGGGGTCTGTGTTTGGAGGCAACAGGACACCAGAGGCTGGGAACATCGGAGAAGGTGACTGTGGCCGTTGGCCTGAGACAGGCGAGGGCGTGAACTAGAGGAGTGCGTGGGGGAGACGATTCCAAGGCTGGAGAATCAGGGTTTCATGGTGGTGTCAGGTTGATTGGAAGGGAAGAGGAAGGTCCAAGCTTGGTTTTGGGGTGCAGTATGTTTGAGGGGCCTCCAGGAGGCTACCCAGGCAGTCCTGGGCCTGCTGCTTACTGGCTTTCTGGTGTCGGCTGCTTCTCAGCCCGTGTTGTGTGTGAAATGGCGTTGGCCCGACTTCCCCCGACGCTCATGGCCAGTTCTGCCAATGCAGACACACGAGCCCTTGGCTGCACAGTCGCCCCCTGGTAAGGCTACGGCTGGCAACGGGGCCACCATCCAGCCACCCTCCACCCTGCCCCGCACGCTCTGCCTTTCACCTGCAAGTACTTGAATCTTTCTCATCTTGCAGAGAGCAGTCAGCAGTCTTTCTCAAAACCTTGTCCTTACGCTCCAGCCACAGCCTGCCCCCTCTCTCCCAATCTTCACATGTCTTTGACCCATCCTCTGCCCATCCTCCGGGACCCTTGGCCATCTGGCTCATTCCTCTACCAAAAGAGGTATGTCTGAGGTCACCCATGATTACCTCATTGCCAAATCCACTGGCTTCCTCTCCTGTTTGTGCTCCAAGCATCTGACCCTGCCTGTTCACCTTTCCGGAATGTTCTTTGCTGCTCTGTGCACTCTCATTTTCCTGCACTCTGCTTTTCCTTCCCAGCCTGCTCAGAATAGAGTTTCTCAGTAGCTCCCATAACAGTCACCATCTCCAGGGCGCTCTCCTCTCAAGGTTCAGAATGAGTAAGTCACAGGAAAGCCTAGAAGCTTGGATTTCAATAATTACCCAGGTCATTCTTCCCATTGGGCAAGGCTGGAAACTGCTTTAACTGTTGGTGTTCCCTTAAGGTCTGGCCTGTCTTCCATTGGCCTTAGGAGAATTGAAGCCTTTGGTCAACACCCCCCAAGCCCCGTCCCCAGTTGTAGGTATTCATCATTGCTCCAGAAAAGAGTGTGTGATTCAGACAAGGTGAGAACCCCCGCTCATTTTCCTCCCAGGCCCCACACTCGCCCCAGCCCGTGTCTGCGTACAAAGCCGTTCCTATTCCATTTTTCTGTCTTGAACTCCAAAGACACAATTTGAACTGTCCATTCAAAACCTTCATATCTGGATTTCTTTGAGACACCACATACTAAACTTGTTCAACACCCTCCCACCCCCGGCTCCCATGCAACATTTCTTTCCCTAGAGGGCAAAAGGCACTGCTGTTAGAATTACCTGAGCCAGAACCAGAAGTCAGGGCCACCCTCGACTCTGCCCCTTTTCCTTCCCTCACATGCGCAAACCCCGAGATTCTGTGTTGAAGTAGACGTCAAATCGGCTTCTCTTTCTCCTTTTTCCTCTCTTTACCACTGTTTCCTGGGTTTGTGGGAGCCCATCTCCAGGCCCCATGGGGAGGGAACTGGAGCCCGTGGGGCCAGCCCATTGCAACTGGGTCAGAATTTGGGCCCATTGTCGCGGGGAGGTTCTGAGGAGCCAGAAATCCAGATCTTTATGTGAAATCTGAATTTTAAATTCTGAATGGGATTGTCTTTTTCATTAGTTTCTACTCTCAGTGTTCATTCATTCCATCTACTTACTTGGGGCTTACATTAGCTTGGGGGTTTGTTTCCTAGCTTTTCAGGATGATTTAAACCTTTCTTTTTTCCCAACACAAGCCTTTCTAGTTGGAAATTTCACTCCAGTGCTGTTTCAGCTGCATCCTAGTTGGACGTATTGGTTTTCATTATCATTCAATTTAAAATACTTTCCAATTTTCCTAATGATTTCTTCTTTGACCTCTGGGTTATTTAGAAGCACATTGCTTAATTTCCAAACATTTGTGGGTTCTCTGGATATTTTTTTGTTACTGATTTTTAGTTTAGTTCTGTTCTGATCAGAAATGAGCTCTTAGTATATATAATTTCAGTGCTTTGAAATTTGTTGAGGCTTATCTTATGATCCTGAGTATGGTCTGTGTTGCGAAGGTTTCCACGTGTGCTTGGAGAGAATGCATGTCTCTGCTGCAGTGCAGAGTGTTCCCTTGGGGTTGGCTACCTCAAGTTAGTTGGCACTCTTGAGGTGTTCTCTCTGGACTTTTCTGTCTACTTGTTCTCTCAGTTCCTGGGAGAGGAACGTTAGCGTCTCCAAGCGTGTCCATGCGTTTGTCCGTTTCTCCCCTCGGTCCTGGCAGATTTTGCTTCCGGCTTGTTTTCAGCATTGTATGGGTGCAGCTGAAGCTCTTCTCTGGAATAGATGTGGCCTTGGTCTTGACTGCTCGTCCTGTTTCAGATGTGCCGGGTCGGTCTTCCACAGGCCTGACCATTGCACTGCTTGCTTGGTGAAAGGGCCTGGGCCCATCAGTAGGGCATTCGAGACCTCCCCCCCCACCAGCTGCTCCCCCTCCAGCATATTTCCATGTCCCCATTTCTGCATTTTCCATACCTATCTGCCTGATCCCCCTCCCTTTAAAAAGCAGCCCAAATGTTCCCTCTCCAAGTCTTCCTCGGAAGGGCCACCACACCCCAGCGCCATGCAGAAATCACTGGCTCACCCTGGTACAACCTTCAGTCTTAACACACCTGTGGTGTCAGTGTCCCCCGTTCCCGTGCATCGCACAGGGGAGCCATGAGCACCAGCGGGGCAGAGACGGAGTCTGCCACGGACTCTGGGCTTGCAGGGCACCCCCCTTGCACACTGTCAGGCAGGCAGGAAGGTTTTTTGTTTTTATTGTGTTTTGTTTTTTTTTTTAAATTTTATTTATTTGGGAGGAGGGGAGAGGGCAAGAATCTCAAGCAGACTCGGTGCTGAGTACAGAGCCTGACCTGGGGCTCAATCCCATGACCTGAGCCAAAACCAGGAGTCGGATGCTCAACCGACTGAGCCATCCAGGTGCCCTGGGAAGGGAAGTAAGTTTAAAGTGAATGCAAAGTGTAAAAGATGTGCCTGTCCGCCTGCTCCCCCAACCCCCTCATCCCTGCCCTCTGGTGACTGGAAGGGAGGAATTCGAGGGAGATACTGCTGCAGCCTGGTCCCCGGGCGTGAGAACGCCAGACTGTGTGAGGGGAGAGCAGGAAGCGGAGAAGCCATCTGCTGTTGAGTTCCTCTGCTGAAACCCTGGGAATAGAGCATACTGCTGGGGGATGGGGTGGCCGGTGCCACCAGGCCTGGGCTAGACTCGGTTCTGCTGTGGATTTTAGCCATGGAATTCCCACGTGGTAGGAATGGCCATTCTCCATGGGAGCTACAGCTGTCCCCAGCAGTAATGGGACCCAGGTACTGAGCACTCATCTCAGGGCTCCGAGTGGGTAAAGTGCCGTCCTGGAGAGCAAGAGAGGAGGCAGAGGGACCTGAGAGGAGGAGAGTCCCTGGAGGAGGATGTCCTAACCCAGGCTGGAGCAGGGGGGCCCGGATGTGGGGAAGGCCTGGTTGGCAATGGGCAGACGGAGCCAAGTGCCAGGAGCCAGCATCGGGATTTGCCAATTCGTGGCCAGGCGTGTTCTTTGTGAGAACAGCGGGGTCAACAGCAGGTACCAGCCTCAGAAGCCATGAGGAGTGAGGGGTGTAATTCTGGCCCACCCTTCTTTTTCACTCTTGCCCAGACCCCTTCTGGCAACGCCCACCAACACCGCCCAGCCCAGAGAAAATACTTTGCCCTGCTTTGCACATCCCACCTCTGGGCCTTGTCTCCTCCACCAATGCTGCTGACATCTGTCCATGGGCTGTTCTGGCAGGAGGGCGTGCGACGCTTGGGGGAGGTGCCTGGGCTTTCTTGGGTGTGTCCACACCAGTGCCTAGTACTATGCTTGGAAGGTAAGGAAGATTCTGGCCCAGCTTTGCTTCCATGGGCCCTGAACCCCGGTCTTAGGCTGCAGTGCGGGCAGACCCCGAGCGGCTGTCATAAGGCCGTGACCTGAGCCCAAGGAGAAGCCCGAGGGAAGGCACATGCCCCGTCTGGATGGGGTAGTCGCCACTCAGGTCAGCTGACAGAGTTTGAGTGAGATTGCTGAGTGCTGGGGAATGAAATCACAAATCTGGATTTTTCAAGCGAAGTCTTCATTAGCCTGTCAGCCCTGGCCTTCAAGGTAGGGTTTGCGTTGCTCTTGGGGGACCCATTGTGTGGTGGGGCCAGGCCCTATGAGGGCCGCAGGTGCCAGCCTGGGCAGCTTGGGACTTGCTCTGTCCAGGCTCTGGAGAAGAATTTTAGCCAGGGGTGAGACGTGGTCAGACTGCGATTTTAAAGATGAAGGAAAAACAAACTTGTGGAGCACAGGGCTCGAGGAAGGAGACCTCAGAACTGAAAAAGGCAGCGGCTGTGGGGCAGCACATGTGCCTCCCCACCCTGGGGTCCTATGGAAAGGGGCCCTGGCCTATTCCTGCCTCCCAAGAACACAAGCCACAACTCCCATTTTTCAGAAGATGCCACTTATTACATGAAATTTCCTAACTTAAATGTTGGCTTGGGTTTTTAAAAATATGCCAGGCTGGTCAACAAAATGAACCAGCTGTGGATTCTGCCCTAAAGGTGTGTGCTTGGGGCCCTTGAGGCCAAGACCTTGTTCCTCTTGAGAAGCAGTGGGACGCGGAAGCCTGCTGCTCGGCAGCCCGGGTCCGCGCGCAGGTGGGAGAGCGCCCGGTGCGCATCTGGGAGCATGGCCTCCACGCAGCTCTTACCTCTTGCAGTGGAGCGGAGGCGGAGGGACAAGATCAACAACTGGATCGTCCAACTTTCAAAAATCATTCCAGATTGTAACGCAGACAACAGCAAGACGGGAGCGGTAGGTGCCCTCCTTGCCCCACCGGTGCCCCCAAACCTCAGTGGGGAGCCCACGACCCCTTTGAGAAAGTCAGCCTGGCCTGGCCCCTGGGCTCCCAGTGGGTGCCTTCCCCGCGCCAGCCGGTGGGCGGCGCTCACTGGCGCGCTTGCCCACCCCCCAGAGTAAAGGAGGGATCCTGTCCAAGGCCTGCGACTATATCCGGGAGCTGCGCCAGACCAACCAGCGCATGCAGGAGACCTTCAAGGAGGCTGAGCGGCTGCAGATGGACAACGAGCTCCTGAGGCAGCAGGTGAGGGGCGGGACGGGCGGGGCTGGGGGGAAGTCAGCCCAGGTGCAGGAGCCAGCCTCTGGCTCCTCGTCCCCTGTCGTGTCATGTGTGCCAGATCGAGGAGCTGAAGAACGAGAACGCCGTGCTCCGCGCCCAGCTGCAGCAGCACAACCTGGAGATGGTGGGCGAGAGTGCGCGGCAGTGACGCCCACCCCACCCACTGCGCAGCGGGGGCCATCCCCTGCCGCTGCCGCCCCTTCCCCAGCCCTTAGCACAGAGAGGGACAGACGCCCCTCCCCCAGCTGCGTTTTTTTATAGTAGATTTTTAACAAAACGGGGAGAAATAATGCATTTCTGTGGATAAGCACCCACTGCTCTCCTCAACTTGGGAAACGATATCCTCCCTCCCCCTTCTGTCTGTCTCCCTTCTCCTGGCCCCCACTAAGCCCCAGCACTTCTAGTGGTCTCGCCTGGAGGCAAGAGGGAGGAGGACAGAGGCCTTGCCATCCCGCTGCCTCCTTGGTCTCTAGAGGTACTGAGACAAGGTGCTTTCGGGAAGGAGGGGAGCCTTTACGGGGGCCATCCCGGGGACCTGGACCTAAGCAGGGAGGCCATGTCCCACCCCACCTCTTGTTTCTGGATCCCTGCTCTCCTTTGAGTGTGTGTGTGTGTTTTAATTTTCTTTATGGAAAAGTGGACGAAAAAAATAGAGAGAGAGAGGTATTTAACTGCAATAAACTGGCCCCATGTGGCCCCGCCTTGTCTGTCTGTGTCTGTCCATCTTGGTGCGGGGGTGGGGGGGTGGCCCAGGCTCCATGCGGAGGTCTGCCAGGACAGCGCCCCAGCTGTGCTGTGTGTGTGGCTGTGGACCCCAGTTGGCCTGTTGGATCGGTGGAGAGATTAAGGACTGACTATCCCCTTTGAGGCTCCAGGTGCGCCTATGTGGTGTGGGGGCGTGGGGCGCTAGGGTCAAGGACGCATGCCATGTTTTCAGAGGAGGGGCTGGGGTCTCTCCTGTCTGTTACTAAAAACAGCACTGGACTGGCTCCTGACCCTGCCCTTAAGGGTTGAAGCCCTCCCCTCTGCACCAGCCAATGGTGGAGCCTGGCCTTGAGCCCCCCACCCCCAGGAAGGGCAGATGGCCAGGAAGCCCGGCTTGGCCCGGCAGCCTGTCGCCTCACCCCATGGCTCTGGCGCCTGTACTGTGACCCCTGCCCCGGCTGGTGACGAAACCTGGCCTCAGCTGTGATGTTGTGCCGCCTGGGGCTGCTGGGGGACACCACTGCGTCTCTTTGGGCCTAAGGGTATGGCTCTGAGTGACTCCCAGGACCAAGGCTGGGCTGCCTGCTCATCTGGCTGAGCTCTCCATCCGCTCCCAACCCAAATGCTCCCAACTGGTCTGCTCTCTGACAGGCCATCAGAGCCAAGGTGTGTGGCGCAGGGGGCGGCCTGCACTTCCCAGACCCCACTCTCCCCACTTTTGTGGTTCTGAGTGGGCCTTGGCAAGCAGGTCGGGGCTGGGAGGAGTGTTCATTCCTTGACAGCATCGCCCACAGGCCCTTGGGCTGGAGCAGATCCTGCCTGGGTGGCCCCCAAGTGAGTCAGGGGCAGCATGGCCAGAGGCCCGCCTGTGGGATCAAGGTCTGTGGTTCCCTGGACTGTGTGCACCCAAATACGGCTCAGAGTGGGTGGGAGTGAGGTTGCCAGGTCAGGCCACCTGCTTCATCTCTCCCATCCAGTGACCTGCTAGAGAACTGACCCTGAAGGAAAAAGGCCCAGTTTTGTAAGAGTCAGCCAATGTCTGTGGTTTACATACTCCCACTGCCGCTAGATTCCAGGTGCCAGGGCAGGCCCGGTCTAGCACATTCCCCTGTGGCCTCCTGTGCTTATGGGGAGACAGGAGAACCAAATAGAACACAGACCCCAGAGTCAGGTTGCTCAGGCTGGAACCCTAGCTCTTGGCTCTGGGGGAGCTTGGGCAGTGCCCCGATCTCTGCATGCAGCTCCTCCTATAAAGTGAAGACAAGCCTGGGGGAGGATGCTGTGCTAAGAGGGAGCAGGATCTGGTCAGCCAGGCACCGGAGGATTGGTGGCGAAGCAGGCAGCTGGGGCCCCTGAATGCAGAGCAAAGCCTAGCACGGGGCCGGTAGGAGCCGCTCGGAGGACAGGTGGCCCGGACGTGGGTCAGTACATCTGGCACACAAGAGGCGGGCATCTGGTGTTAGCAATTAGTGAACGCTGCCGGCTTCCACGGGCAAAAGTTCCAGAGACCTTTCCCGATAGTCAGAAAACCACAGGCACACTGCGGGCTTGTGCCGACCCAAACCCATGCATCTGGCTGCCCGGTGTCTCCTGCCGGGATCTGTGCCCTGTGTGAGGGGAGCATGAAGCAATAGGAATTAACACTGCACATCCCCGGGGGGCCAGCCTCCCTGGGGATGAGGACATCGGGCGAGGCTGGGGAATAGGAGGTCACCTCGCTCCTGCTCATCGACCCGTTCAGCTTCTGGGGCTGAGGTCAACAGGGTGATGCCATGTCAGGGAAAGTGTTTCCTAGGTGGCTGGCGAGAGGCGCGTGTCTGTGGCCCCCGTCTGCCCCACCCCCTGGACACACCTCTGTTGAGGGTGACATAACACTTGTCCCTGTCCCTCTGTTCCCGCTTATCTCCCGTCTTGTCGGCGCCACCACCTTCTTGGAAATGAGTGAGGACAAAGGGGAGGGGGCTTAGCACCCCCGCCTCCTCCAGAAGCACCCATAAAAGCAACTGAAACGGGGTCCCAGACACCACAGGCGGTCCTGAACCTAATAGCAGGACCACAGGTCAGCCAGCCAGACAGCACAATGGCCCTGAACACGCGGATCCAGGCTGCCTGCCTCCTGTTCCTCCTCTTCGCAGCCCTGGCCAGGGGCGCGGTCCTTCCGCACCAGGTGAGAGAGCTCACAGGGCCCGGTGGCCCAGACCACTGGAAGGCCATGCCCTGGGAGAGGAGATCTGAGGGCAGCTGGAAACCCCTTAGCACGGGGTAGAGCTCAGAGCAGGGCAAGGGGGAACGGGCTGCTGCCCAAGTACTCAGCGATGCCTGAGTGTCAGGGGCTGGAGGCCCCAAATGAATTCCACAGGGACCAGCGTGCCTGCTCCTTGTTAAGTCCTACTCTGGACGGTGAGGAGCACATCGAACAAGGTAGATGAGAGCAGAGTTTTGCTCTCACGAAGCTTACATCCCAGTCAGGAAATTAGTCTGTGAACCATCAAAACATAAATAAGATCATTGCATTTTAGTAAATGCTCTTCGTGCATAACAGAAAATTATGATGATACTAGAGGGACCAGGAGGAGTGGGAGGAAGACTTCAGATGGTATCGAGAACTGGCAGTGAAGCAGGAGTGTTTGGTGAGAAAAAGAAATGTGACCTAGGACTGGGAGGGTAAGAGAAGGGGATAGCAAGCAAAGGCCCTGGAGAGGGCAAGTGTGGCAAACGTCCTCAGGGATCAGAAGGTGTCATGAGTGAAGGGGACAGTACTTGGAGAGGAGATGGAGGGACAGCTGTGGAAATACTGACTTTGCTCCACACACAAGGGGAGCCGCACAGGCTTTTAAGTTGACTGATAAGGCATGGGGAACAGAATGTACGGGGCAAGACCCAGGGAGACTTGGTCTCCTTAGCAAGCCAGGGAGGGCGATGTCCCCAAGGAGAGTAGCTGTGGAGAGAGAAGAGACAGATCTGGGATGTCTACAGCAAGAGCTACTTGAGCAAGGGGGAGAAAAGGCCAGACCATGGGGCGGCTCCTAGGATACCCACAGAGCCCCAGGATACCGACCCTTAGGGGGGAGCTGGTGTGTGGGGGCAAGGCCAAGAGCTCCACGGCACCCTGGCCATCCTCACCATCCCTTCTGCTCCCACAGACAGGACAGCTCACAGCCCCGCAAGCCCAGGACACAGCCGGAGCCAAGGCTGACTTGATGGTGAGAACACCGATGCCTTCCTTCTGTGCCGCCCCAGCCTTTCCCCGGGCCCAAGGTCTGCTCACTCTCTCTTCTTCCCCACAGCCCATGCTCCCGAGGCTGAGGAGGCGAGACACCCACATCCCCCTCTGCACATTCTGCTGCAACTGCTGTCGTCAATCAACATGTGGGTTTTGCTGCAGGGCCTAGAGCCTCCCCAACCTCCCCCTTCCTCCCCGCCCCTCGTATTTATTCCTGCCTTGCCCTCGGACCCTCCATGACCGGACCTGGAATAAAATGGTTCTGTCTGTTGTTTTCCAAACTGGAGTGTCTGTTGTCCCTTCTTCCCACCCGAGGCCTCTGCCAGAGGCTTGTTCCGGCCCCTGTCTGGTCTGGGTGTGCAGGGTTGGTGGGTACCACGGTCGGCGCTGAGTTTGGCGAAGGAAATCTATTTCCTGCGCTTCCCTTCCTTCCTCCCTCTCTTCAGAAGACCTACAACCTATCTTGCAACAGCTGGGGCTGGAAATTAAACTGGTTCTTCTCCCTGAAGCCTTCTTGAAACAAGGGTAACAAATTCAGAGTCCTCATAAGGGTTCTCAAAGCAAGGTCTGGGGAACCCCCAGCAGGGCTCCATCAGGTAAAAACCAGTAGAGTGTCACGTGCCTTTCTCACTCTTCTCCTGTCGCGGGTTGACAGGCTCTGTGACACGGGATCCACCTCATCGCTCTGACGGGAACAGGTTGTGTGCTCATGTGCCTTGTGCTTTCCCAATGTCCCTGTCTTCATTTCTAAGAGTTTCTAAGACATGGAGTAGCTAGAGATAGAACCCATGTAAACAAAAGTTTTTTGGGAGTCCTCGATAATTTTGCAGAACAGAGAGGGGTCCTAACACCAAAATGTCTGAGAACCACTGGCTGTCCAGGCAGGCACAGTGACTGAGTGAAGGGTGGTGGCTGTGCTTCAGAGGACCACATAAAAGGCATCCTGTCAGTAAGGACACACTGCCCACGAGACACGCAGATTGCTCCCCTCCACAAGGGGTTAATTCCCTCCCGTTCTCTTTGAAACCATTTCCCTCTCAATGTATTCCATTTCCCCACTTCCGACAGAAACAGAGAAGATGCATTTCACTATCTTCTTAGTGCCTAAGAAAACATCAGTGGGGCGTGGTGATAAAAGGCCTTGGCTATTTGGCCCCAGTGTTGCATATCAATGGGGAGGCCCTGGCTGGGTCCTGAGAGGGCCCGGGAGATGGCTCATCTTGCCCAAAGGTAGGCCAAATATGGCTAGAACTTCTTTTCAGGAGAAGGTGGACATGCTTATTTTGATGTGAAATTTCCTGGTTTTTAAAAATATTGGCAAACGATTAAAGGGATTTTGGTTTTAAAATCAACACTCTAGGAGCCAAACTAAACTCAGTTGGGAGCCAGATCAGTCCCATACACCACCACCTTCTACCTTCTGTCTTTATAGAGACAGTCAAGTCAAAATGAGGTCAGTAGGTTGGACCCTAATCCAAGAGGACTGATGTCCTTGTAAAAAGCAGGGATTTGGACACAGAGGCCTGTCTGCAGGGAGAAGACCATGTGAACATGAAGACCACCATCTAGAAGCTAAGGACAGGAGCCTAGAATAGATCCTTCCCCAACCCCCCGCACTCCAAAAGACCAACCCTGCCAACCTCTTGACGTCAGACTGTGGCCTCCAGCACCATGAAACTATAAGTTCTGTTTTGTAAGCCACTCAGTCCATGGTACCCTGTCACAGCAGCCCTGTCACACCTCCCTGGTTTCAAAGGCTTGGCTGGATCGGAGGGGTGGTTCCCCCTTTGGCCAGGCACAGGTCCTCTAGTGCCCCATTCTCCTGGGTCCTGGGAACCCAGGATTGCAGATTTCAGCAACGGTTGCCCCATACTGGCCTGTGCGTCCTGCCCCCAGGGACAGCCTTCAGTTCACATCTCGAGAGGAAATGGACCCCAAACTGTGCAGGCACATGACCCCAAGAGGGTTGGCATAGAGGTCGAAGACTGCAACATAGGAGTACCCAGGATCTCAGCGGCCTGCTCCAAAGCCCAGGCACCAGGGCCCTCTCGTCTCTAGGACCCAGGCGTTCAAGCCCCACCCCACTCTCAATGGGCCTTTGTCCCTGTCTGGGAAAGGCACGGGCAGAGTCTGACATCATGAAGCCTAAGGTGGGGGTGGCACCCCCCCTTCCCCTCCCCCTCCATCCAGCCTTCTCTGACTCCACACGCCTGGGTCCCAGGGATTTCCCTGCCCTTCACCCTCCCCTCCCCGGCTGGGTTCTCCCTTGGGAGAAAAGACCCCTCCATACACACACACACACACATTCCCCCCAAACTGCTCTGGCCTGAAGGAGGACAGAACATGCTCCAGTGTGACTGAGCAGCTCATAGTAAAATGATTACTACACTTAGTCACCATGGGCTCCCTCTACCACCCACACGCACAAGCACCTTGCAAAGGTCATGACCAAGGGGAGGGGTTGGGCTTGGGGGTAAGATCACTGTAGAGTCTGGACTCTGCACACAAAGGGTCCTCACCCAGCTCCAAGAGTTAAGCATCATGCTCGATAAGCCCCTCTGGGCCCCAGGCAATGTTCTAGGGAACAGAGGGTGAAGTGGACAGACAGGCAGAAACCCAGCCCTCTGGGAGTTCCCATGCTGGTGGGGAAGGAGGGCCCCTGGAGTGGGGTTGGCAAACGTGCTGAGGGCTGTGGAAGGACAGGGGAGCATTTGAACAGAGGGGCTTGGTGTGGTGAGAGGGGGAGGGAAGGCTTCCGAAGGAAGTGGCATCCAGGATGGGAGCCTACGGGATGTGTAGGTCGTGGCCAGTGGCAGAGTGGGGTGCAGGACGGGGTGGGGAGGCCTGTCCAGGAAGAAGGAATGAGTGCGAAGGTCTCTAGTCAGAAGGTGCCGCTGGCTATTTGAGGAACAATATGTGCACCCACTCCATGGTTAGGAAGCTTAACCCTGTGCCAGAAGCCATTCTACAAACAGGATGGATTAGAAATCAGCCAGCGAAGCCCTTATCTTCTTGGAGATCATGTTCTTGTGAATGGAGACAATCAATGCATAAGGTCATTTCTGACGGCAAGAAGAGTCTGGAAAATAGACCAGGATATGGGCATCAAATGTGACCTAGGGAAGTGATTCAAGAGAGGGTGGAGGTAACTCTGAAGCCAAGAGTGGGCAGGTCCTGTCTCCTGCTCACCCCCTTGGTGGCTTCTGGGGACCCAGGTCAAACCTGTCCCAGCAACCAAGATTCCCTAGACACTGAGAACCATGCTTTTGTTTCTTAGCCTTCCAGAGATACTAGAAGACCCTCCCAGGGACTCAGAACCAGGGTGCATAGTGATGCAGGAGGGGGAGCAAGTGCGGCTGCCACCCCCATCCCCTCTAGGAAGGAGCTAGTAGAACCCAGGAGTCAGGCTGCCCAGTTCCAGCAGTGATGACAAGGGCCCCTTTGTGCCCCCCTCCCTCAGGGACAGGGAGGAGCTGGGCCCTGGAGGCAGGCGGCCCCTGGCACCCAGGGGGAGGGGACGGGTTGGCAAGTGGGGGCCTGGACCCTGGGAGGCCAGGGGACTGTGAGCAGGGCCGGTGGAGCACAGGGTGCAGAAGCAAGAGCGTCCAAGTGAGTACTGCAGCCGAGAGGGGCCAGCGATGAGGTGGAGAGCAGAGGACCGGGGCTGAGAGGATGGGACAAAGGGGACATAGAAGCACATGCGAGGCAAGGTGTTCTGGGCCATGGATGGTCACCGGGAGCTGCCGCTAGTTTAGGATGGGGCAGGGCGCTGCTCAGGAAGGCTTGGAGAATGGGTTGGGACCGTGGCAGGGACAGTGACCGGGCTTAGGGAAGGAACTACAGAGAGGAAGAACCCAGGGGTCGTGTCAGCATCCCTGGGGAGGAAGGTCTGCAGTAACAGCTGCCCTGGGGCTCCTGAGTTTGGGGCAGACTGGTGGGGGGGCAGTGATCTGGGACTGGATGAAGAGCAGAGGGACAGGCAGTGATCAGCCACCTGCATCCTGCCATCTGTGAGGGGGCGGGGCAGTGACCGGTGAGTGAGGCAGTCAGCACCTGGGTGCATGACAGGTGTGTGTGCGTGTGTGCGTGCCTTGGGTGGGTGAGCCTTAATCTACATCAGTGTTCTTCAACCTTGTTTTCATTATACCCTGCTAGGGCATAATTTTAGAGCTATTTTTCCTAAACCCATTCCCACCATGAAATTTTATGACTGTAGACGTACAGTATATATGTTTATGAACTGTGGTCCTTTGGAGAGTCACAGCTCACTGAAAAGCTAAGACAAGAACCAGTCTCTGCCCCCATTACAAACAGGTGGTTCACCTGCTTGCGTCCCAGGTCTGCCTGGGCCCTGTACCCAGCGTTTGCCGGTGTCCCGTCTCTTCCTGTTGCAGTGTGTCCATCAGCCTGCGTCCGGGTGGGTCTGTCCCTGGCTACCCCCCAGTGTGTGTGTGTGTGCGCACCATTCTGTGCGTCTTTGCGGGCATGGCAGGCAGGCGGACCTATGTGTGTGCCTGCATGCCCGTGTCAGCCCTGGGGTGTGGGGGGCGGGAGGCAGGGCAGTGCAGGGGTGCCTCCATCACTGTGTGTGTAGGGCGTTCCGTAGGTGCAGGGGGTTTGCTGCCCTGCCCGGGTGTGCGCCTGCGTCGCTATTGTGTGAGCCTATTCCTTCTGATTGGGTCTAGATCTGTCACATTTCAGACCAGCATTTGCATGTGTCTGACTGTGCCTGCATCCGTGTCCATGGGAAGAGGGCGGTAGAGGCCGCGTAAGGCAGCCACTGGAAACCCTGGCTTTGATCCCGAGGTGACCCACTGAGCGGCCGGTGCCGGGGACTCACGAACTCCCAACCCCAGGGTCCTTCCTGACCCCACTCCAAGCCCAGCCAGGAGTGCCCGACTCTTCTTTCATCCCACCTACCCCGAGAAGCCCCCCCTGGATGAGGCACCCTGACCCTGAGGGAACAGGGCTCTTTTGTACCGGGCCCTGGCCTCTGTTGAGGGTGGGGACAGCAGGGGCTGTCTGTGGGGTGGGAGAGGGCGGCAGGAATTCCCGCGGCATGTTGGGAATGCTGATGCTGTGAAACCCAGTCATTGATGGGCTGGGTCTCTGCCCGCCACCCTCAGGCCTCAGCCGTGGGACATCTGCTCCCTCACCCCACTCACCACATGGCCTGCTCGCCCCCCACCCCAACGCGCCACCACTCCCCTTTCCTCCCCAAAGTTCTTCACCATCACAACTCCGGGGGGGTGGGGCGGGACATGACTACAGAGTCACTTCCAGGCTGTGTGGGAGTGTCCCCAGCATCCCCGGGGCCACGGAGACCGTGTGGGCAGCCTCACAGCGGGCCACCACTCAGTGCAGACGCAGATGTGGACTTGGAGAGGGCGGCCGGGGCTCCACCTGTCTGGCTCTCATTCCAGGTTGGCTGGCTGACAGCTTCGACTGAGACCCCAAGGCACTCCCAACTCAGGGACACTGAGGTGAGGGGCAGGGTTCCAACTTCTCTTTCCCTCTGGTTTCCCCTCCTTCCTATGGCTGGTCCAGCCCTGGCTCTGTCTTTACTTTCTGGAGATGTCAGGCGGCGCGATGATGATGAAGATACTTATCAGCTTGTCACTCCAAACTAGTGGTTAAGTCTGCAGACCCCGGAGCTAGGCAGGCCGGGCTTGAAGCCCAACTCTGCCACTTACCAGTTGTGTGGCCTTGGGCAAATTCCTTAACCTCTCTGGACCGCAGCTATAAAATGTAGGTTCTAACTTCCCCTACCTCAAAGAGACCAAATGAATTAAAATAGTGGAGTCAAGCACTGGGGCCTGGTACATGGTCAAGTCATTAGAAATGTTTGTAATTCCAAATAATGATACCAGCAGCAGCCAACCTCTGAACAGGTCCCCTCCCGAAGCCTTACCAGGGGCACCCTTCACCTCTTGCCCCAGCCTTTAGTGCTGTCCTCTCCCCTCTCCAGCTGTCGCTCACTTGCTGGACAAAATGATATTCCTCACAACGCTGCCTCTGTTTTGGATTATGATTTCAGGTAAGGGCTGGAGGTGCAGAAGATCCTCGGGCCTTGGCCTCTGAGTGGGCTGGGGCTATGTCTGTGGGTCCCTGAAGCCCCCAGGTGGGTGGTGGAAGGTGACTGGCGCTGTGTATGTTGGGGGGGCAGTGATGACTGGGGAAGGACATGTCCCTCCACCTCAGTGTTCCTGCTTCCTCACAGCCTCTCGAGGGGGTCACTGGGGCGCCTGGATGCCCTCGTCCATCTCTGCCTTCGAGGGCACGTGCGTCTCCATCCCTTGCCGCTTCGACTTCCCTGACGAGCTGCGGCCAGCCGTGGTGCATGGCGTCTGGTACTTCAACAGCCCCTACCCGAAAAACTACCCTCCGGTGGTCTTCAAGTCTCGAACCCAAGTTGTGCATGAGAGCTTCCAGGGCCGCAGCCGCCTCCTGGGGGACCTGGGCCTGCGTAACTGCACCCTCCTGCTCAGCAGCCTCAGCCCCGAGCTGGGCGGCAAGTACTACTTCCGCGGGGACCTAGGGGGCTACAACCAGTACACCTTCTCTGAGCACAGTGTCCTGGACATCATCAGTGAGTCCCCAGAGGGTGTGGGTGCGCGGAGGGTGAGGGCGGCACCAAGTCCTCCCCGGCGCCTTTCCAGGGAGGTCAGGGATGGCTGGGCCCAGGATTTCTCAGTCTGGCTGGGGGTACAAAGCCCTCATGCCCACACGGACCGGGCAGATGACAGAAATAGGCAAAGCAGGGCCCCAAACAGTCTTGCTGCCCGCAGAGGAAAAAACAAGGGCTCTTCCTCTTCTCAAAACAACTGGAAGAAAAGCGGGGGGGGGGGGGGGACAAGGGGCTTGAGGTAAGGCCTTTGGATCCCTGAGTTAGCTGGGTGACTATGGGCACATTACTTAATATCTCTGGGCCTTGTTTTCCTCTTCTGTAAGATGGGGGATAAGACTAGTACTTATAGCTCGATGAGTGAATCCTTGTGGGGTGCTCCAAGCTGCTCCTGGCTCTGGGTAACCAGTACTGGGGGACAGTGTGGACATACTGCTCTCAGACAGCCTGAATTTTTAAAAGAAACCAGAACTGTGTGGTTTTTCTGTATAATCTCCTAATTTCTAAACATTGACTGTTGATTCCAATTTTTAAAAACAAATCCCAAGTTTAGATGAAATAGCATGCAGTTCTGGGCAGGATGTGGCAATCAGAGTAGGGCACGCCACCTAATTTCCAAGAGGCCCTATAGCATGGAGACCCTAGATTTGGGTTCCTCATCGGCATGGAGTCCTTATAAGCCAGATTACAGCCCTAATGCAGAATGAGACTCCACTGGCAGAGCCAGATATAGATCCCCAGGACATCACGCACACACACACACACACACACACTCACTCACTCACATACTAGAGGAGAGAATAAACCAAAGCAGACATGGGAAAGGACAAAAGTTTCTTAAGAGTTACAGGGCAGTATCCAAATCACAGAGGATGAAGCCAAAGTGACAGAATTTGAAGCTCAGTTCTACTCCAGACTAGCTGTGGCCTCAGTTACATCACCTAAAAACTGAGCACAATAACATTACCCACCTTCTAGCCTGGTCAGAAGGACTGGAAGGGAAACACTGTCAAATACTCAGCCCATTATATTGTTTTCTTTTCTTTTCTTTTTAAGATTTTGTTTATTTATTAGAGAGAGAACACAAGTAGACAGACCAGCAGGCAGAGGGAGAGGGAGAAGCAGGCTCTCCGCTGAGCAGGGAGCCCGATGTGGGCCTGGATCCCAGGACCCCCGGATCATGACCTGAGTCGAAGGCAGCCACTGTGACTGAGGCACCTGGGCACCTGTTATTTTCGTTATTACACATCTGTGGTCGGATTGCAGGGGGTTCGGGCTGGAGGGTAACCAGGAGGAGAGAGAATTGTAGGGAATTCTGATGGGGAGGGGACCAGGAACCAAGTGTCTTCCCTGCTCCTGTTCCCCTCTCTCATCTAGATACCCCCAGCATCGTGGTTCCCCCGGAGGTGGTGGCAGGCTCGGAAGTGGAGGTGAGCTGCTTGGTGCCTGACAACTGCCCTGAGCTGCGCCCAGAGCTGAGCTGGCTGGGCCACGAAGGGCTGGGGGAGCCGGCCGTGCTGGGGCGACTGCGCGAGGACGAAGGCACCTGGGTACAGGTGTCGCTGCTACACTTCGTGCCCACTAGGGAGGCCAACGGCCACCGGCTGGGCTGCCAGGCCTCCTTCCCCAACACCACCCTGCAGTTCGAGGGCTACGCCAGCCTGGACGTCAAGTGTGAGCCTTGGGAGCGGTGGAGGGCGGGGCCAGGGATGGGGACGGGGTCTGCGGCCCCAGCCCGCTGACTCCCACCCCCTCCTCGTGTCCCCGGCCTCAGACCCCCCGGTGATCGTGGAGATGAACACCTCGGTGGAGGCCATCGAGGGCTCACACGTCAGCCTGCTCTGCGGCGCGGACAGCAACCCGCTGCCGCTGCTGACCTGGATGCGGGACGGCACGGTGCTCCGGGAGGCCGTGGCAGAGAGCCTGTTCCTGGATCTGGAAGAGGTGACCCCCGCGGAGGACGGCGTCTACGCCTGCCTGGCAGAGAACGCCTATGGCCAGGACAACCGCACCGTGGGGCTCAGCGTTATGTGTGAGTGGTGCCCCCGCAACCGAGGAGGGGAAACCCGCTCAGTGGAGCTGGGCCGGGGCCGGGGGTGGGGGCAGGGGCGGGCCCATCAGGCCACCGACAAGGTGGAGTGGAGGGCTGCAGGTCAAGGCGTTCCTTCCTGAGTCCCACAAGTATCTGATGAACACCTACTGTGCACCACTCCCCCCACCCCAGGGGGACCAGGTGGGAGGACAGATGGGTCCCTGCCACCCAGGGAAGCCAGTGAAACTCCGTTTCCTGCAGACTAGCCTTGACTGGTCTAGGAGTGGATCTGGGCTCTGGAAATCCACATTTCCCAATGAGCCCCATTGCAGTTGTAGGCAGAGGGAGGAAGGGACCCTAGACCTCACCCAGCCCCTTGCCCACACTGTGTATGTTCTGGAGTCCCTGCGCGGGGCAGGGGAGGGGAGGGGAGGTGGGGGACAGGCTGGTCAGATAAATTTCTTTGTTAGGAACCAAGGAGAGGTCATTCATTCATTCATTCACTCATTCACAAATATTTATTGAGGCAAAATGCCCAGGCCTGAGGATAATAATAATGAGAGCTGCAGCCAACATTTACTCAGCAGTTTCTGAGTACTTTCCACAAATACTCTTCCCCCGGACATCCCCACGGCTGGCCCTGACACACCCCTTCTCTTCCCAGGGAAGCCTTCCCCCACCATCCTACTTATAACTCCAAATATCCTGATTTCCCATCACCATGTTTTCTCCAAAGCCCATATCCCCATCTTGCCAACTACATTTATTTACTAACACAGTGTCTACTCACATGGTCGGAAATCTTCATCTTACCTTGTTCAGGCTAAAACAGCACCTGTCACTTAGGTGCTCAGTGGCTCCTCTGAGGTTGGGACTATTATTAAGCTCATTTTCCAGGTAAGAGAAATGAGGCCCCGAGAGGTTAGGACATGGGTCCACACACAGATGGGTAGGGGTACAGCTGGGATTCAAGCACAGTGTTCTGGCTGCAGAACCCCTGTTCTTATAAACAGGATAACCAGACAGGGGTTCCCTGAACCATCCAGAGCCAGTGTGCTCAGACTGGGGTAGATGGGGTCACATTGGGGATGGGAGTTGGCTGGCAGAAGAGGCACCCTTGGCTTCTGACCATTGCTCCCCATCCTGCCCCCCCAGATGCACCCCGGAAGCCGATGGTGAACGGGACGATGGTGGCCGTGGAGGGGGAGACGGTCTCCATCTTGTGCTCCACACAGAGCAATCCGGATCCTATTCTCACCATATTCAAGGAGAAGCAGATTCTGGCCACGGTCATCTACGAGAGTGAGCTGCAGCTTGAGTTGCCTGCTGTCACTCCTGAGGATGACGGAGAGTACTGGTGTGTGGCTGAGAACCAGTATGGCCAGAGGGCCACTACCTTCAACCTGTCCGTGGAGTGTGAGTACCCCCGCTCCTTTCCCCTTGTCCCCCAGCTGAGAGCCAGCTGGACTTGATGTCCTTTCTCATTCCCCGCCTCGGTGGGTGGTTCAGTGGCGGCACCTGGATTGCTGGGAGGCACCCATGCATCCCAGCCAAGGGTCAGATTTGAACCAGCAGATGAGAATGGGCAAGGTAGGGAAGCTGAATCCACAGCAAGAAACTGAAAGTACCCCCTGAGAGTACTGTGTCCCCACATCCTGCGGTGTGCTTTTGACCAGGAAATTTCTGGATCCTGTGGCCTCTACCTCCTTTGCATTCACCAATATCTGTGACATCTAACCCTTGTGTTGTGTTACTATGTACCAGGCATTGCTGAAAGCTTTTATGGGGATCCATGCATTTCAACTACATGACATTCCCAGGATGGAGGTTCTGTTACTGTCTCCAGCTTCCAGAGAAGCAAACGGAGGCCCAGAGAGGTTTTGCTTCTTACCCAAGTCACACAGCCAGAGAACGGTTCAAATCCAGACCATCTGGCTCCACTGTTCTATACTGCCATAGTTGACCTCATCCAGTATTATATCAGAATACATTGATCGAGCAGTTGTTACGTGCAAAGGGCAGTGTGGCTCTGGGGAACATGGGGGAGAGGACCAAGAGGACACCAAGCTTACTAACAGATGCAGTATAGCCAGAGAGAGGGGATGGATGCATGTAGAAAGCTTGAAAGTCTTGGAAATAAAGCTCATCATTCCACGGGCAACCAGCACCTGCCCCGACCTCCTCACCGATGACACCTCCACCCCAACCGGTGTGTGGGCGGTAGCTCCCAGCCTGGTTTCCATTCTCTCCTGCAGCAACTCCCTCTGGAATGTCACCCCTGTGTTGCCATCTCCCCTGCTTCCTTTTCAGCTCCTGCCTGGCCTCTGTTAGTAGTCTCTAGACTTGACCACTCCCCACCTCCATTACTCCACTCCCAACCACCCAAGTTTCCCGGAAGGTAGTGAGCACCACCTGGATTCAGTACTCTGGAGGTGGCAATAATCAGTACGTGGTAGAGACAGACTGTTTTGGGAGTGCTACCTTCTAGCGCAAAGTGTTGGCCACGCACTGCTATGCTAACCTTTCACTTTGGGCTACACTCCCTCCCAGCCTCTGCTCACTCGCAGTACCCAAGGCGACCATGAGTTGTGGGGTGCTTTGCTTTCTCCATCCTTGCCCTCCTGGGCATGCTTCCTTCTTCTGCTACACCCCTTCTCCCTGTCACACCCCAAGCCAGTGGCCTCTTATGTTGGTCAGAGAGCCCCCTGAGAATCGGGTGGAAGCCCCACGAGTCCACACGCACATGGGCAGTCACGGGCTCTCCTGTGCAGTGAGAGGGACAGCAGCAAACAGTCATTCATGGTCTCCCCTGGGCAGGACTCCGAGCCCTGCAGTGTTCTTCTACTGAGCCCATGTGGTCACCCTGTGAGGTAGGCATGCGTTATCATCATCATCCCCTCTTTGATGGTGGAGAAAACAAAGGTCAGAATTCCCCAAAACCATGCAGCTTAGAGGGTCGGTCAGAGCCGGGAGTCTTCTGGACTCTTCTTTGGCCCAGCTCTTAAACCTCTGGTTGCTTTGCCCCTCTGCAGCCCGTGGCACCCAAGGACTTGCTTAATGGCTTTTTTTTTTTTTTTTTTGAAACAAACCAGTGGATTTGGAGTAGAAGGCCTTCAACCTGCTGGAGTTGAGGAGCAGCTGTGCTCCCCACCAGCCCCCGCCCCACCTGCTGAGCCCTTCCGGCTTCACCCAGGCCTTAGGCTGTTGGCCACAACATCCCTCAGGCTCCTCTCTGTTCCTGAAGTCTGTGTCCCCTTGCACCACAGATCTGGTGCCCACTGACAATGGCAGATGCTCCTAGTGTGGGGCGTCCTTCTTAACCGCTGAGCCTGGGCCCAGCATGGCGCGGGACATGCAGCAAGGCGCGGGACATGCAGCAAGGCGCTCCCCTCTACGGAGTGCTCACGTCCAGGGAACTAGTCTGAGCCTATTTTGGTCTCAACACAACATGATTGTGAGGGACTGTTCTTAACCCAGTTTAAGAGAAGAAAACCGAAGTGTGAACTGGTGTCCAGCACCAGACAGAGCGGAACCAGCCCAGGTCAGAATCCCTGCTCTGTCTCTATCTTGTTGCATGGGCCCAGACAAGTGACTTCACTTTTGCTGAGCTTCTTCACTGAAAAATGGGTATATGATAACCATAGCTGAGCCCAAAGAAGGTTGTGAAGAGTCTGGAAGTTATGCTGAGCGCCCACGGTGCCTGACAGGAAGTTATGCTGAGCGCCCACGGTGCTCCTAAATCATTTCCCAGTAATCTCTCCCATGGGCCCTAGGCTCCGGGGGGCGGGGGCCTTCTGGAGTTCCTGCTGCCAAGGCTTTGCTCACGTGCTCCCCCTGCTGGAATGATTCTGTTTAGCTCCTACTGAATCCTTGGGAGGGATGTTAAGTCTTTGTAACACACTTGTGAGCCTATCTTCAGAGTTCTCATAGGCCCTTGCGAGAAATGACCAATGCTCCTGTTTGCTCAGATGAAAACTCCACCTTGGAGGCCCAGGGAAGCCAAATGGCATGATTACGGCCAGTAAACGGCAGAGCCGGGCTTCAAGCCAAAGCTGTCCGACCCCAAACTCTCCATTCTTTGTGGGACTGGGGGTTTGTATAGGGTTAGTCAGGGCTCCCCAGGTCTCCCAGGCTGCTGTGAAGCTGTGGAGATACTGAGCACATGCAGGCAGAGTGGCGGCAAGGGGTTGACGGCGGACGCTGTCACCAAAGCTGAGAGGTGCTGTCTTGAATGAAAGGGTTTCTAGAAAAATGTAATAGCTGTTGGTTCAGGTTTGTCATTATTGGGGGGGGGTGTTAATTCGTTAACACCACAGCGATCATAGTGCATGTTTGCCTGAACAGATTTCGGGCTATGTATTTTTAAATTACTAGATTTAGATGCAAATACACACTGAGGTTCCAATTGGAACCATCTCGAGGTTGAATCGGGTCACATGACTCCCTGGCCTGTCATTGTTCCCTGCATATTCTTTCCTTGTTGGAATTTGAAAGTAAGTGGGGGTAGATGGCCTGAGGGTCTTTTGGCCCTGTGTAAGGGTAGTCTGGTCAGAACTGAGAAGCAGAGCTTAGTCTCAAGTAAGCACACGCTGGTGCTGGATTCTTCAGGAGGGGAAGAGAGCATAGTTTTGAAAAGCAACATTCAATGTTCTATTACAGTATCACATTTTAGAAAACGAAAGAAATCAAACCAAAAAAACCCAACAACAACAACAACAACAAAAACCTCACAAAACCCAGACCAGTACCATGTCTGTAATACAAATGGCAGCAAAGGAAAGCTCAATACAATGATCTTGGGTGGAAGGCGGGTGGCTGGTGCCAGTGGCAGTGGAAGATCCCACGACGGAGTGGGGGGCACAGGCAGGGTGCAAGGGGGCTCGAGGGAGTCAGCAGGGGCATCTGCAGGTGGCTAGGGAGGGGAGCTGGCAGGATGCAATAGCCCTTGCCAATCTTTGCAGAGCTCTGCTATGTGAAAGACGCATTCTAAGCGTGGGGACAGAGAGGAGGCAGAGCGAGAGCCTGTCTTGATGAAAGCAAGAGCCCAGCCCTGTGGGGATCTCACATGGGTAGGGAAACGTGCAGGGGAGCAAAACCCAAGTGGGACGGGGAGCAAATGATTAGTGAAGCGAGGTGCAGTTTCCTTTGAATGGTCAGAGAAGATGTCATCTGAGTAGAGTCCCCAGCACAGAGGGAGGGACTGAATTCAGCAGGTGTTAGGGGAGTGTTCCAGGCTGAGGGAGAATCTCCAAGACCCTGAGGTGGGAAAAAGCTCCATGAGCTTTAGAAACAGTAAGGAGGCCAGTGTGACTGGAAAGGAGCCATGGCGGGAGAAGATTCATGTTGCTGGGTGCCGCAGGTTCTTGTCACACCAGGGAAAGAATTTGGATATCACTGTCAGTGACCTGGAGGGCAAGTGAAGGAGAGTTTTTAGCAGAGAGGCTTGTGATCTCATTTGTGTTCAACAAAGTAAACAAAGTTAGAGAGGGGGCCAGAGACAGTGAGAAGGGGAAATGCAGCTTGTCTCTGAGACAGCTACCACCTGCTCCACCAAGGAGTCCCCTGAGGCTCAGCCTCTGGTTGGAGCTGGTCCCCTGAGTCCTGGTCCTTCTTGCCCCCGCAGTTGCCCCCGTGATCCTCCTGGAGTCCCACTGCGCAGCAGCCCGGGACACGGTGCAGTGCCTGTGTGTGGTGAAATCCAACCCGGAGCCATCCGTGGCCTTCGAGCTGCCATCACGCAACGTGACCGTGAACGAGACCGAGCGGGAGTTTGTGTACTCGGAGCGCAGTGGCCTCCTGCTCACCAGCATCCTAACGCTGCGGGGACAGGCCCAGGCCCCGCCCCGCGTCCTCTGCACCGCCCACAACCTCTATGGCACCAAGAGCCTGGAGCTGCCCTTCCAGGGAGCTCGTGAGTCCTGTGATGGGGCGCTGGGAGCCATGGGGGGTGGAGGGGGCTTCTCTTGGATCCAGGCTTCCCTCCCCAAGGCTGACCATCAGCCACCAAGCACAGTTCAGGCAACGCAAGTGGATCAAGTGATAAAGATGCCCTTTCCAATTGGTAAGGAGAGGCTGCCCTAGGTTCGCCCATGCTCTGGCCACTAAGCCCCTCGGGGCCAGTCAGGCAGTACAAAGCCGTGCCAGCTCTGGAAACGTTTTCACCATCATCTCTGCCCCAGCTCTTCTCCCCCGGGTGTCCTCACTACCATCAGCATTCCTGACGGGGCCTGGGTCTTCTGTCCTCAGATCGCCTGATGTGGGCCAAGATCGGCCCCGTGGGAGCCGTGGTAGCCTTTGCCATCCTAATTGCCATCGTCTGCTACATTACCCAGACACGAAGAAAGTGAGTGGCCTGCCAGGGCTGATCCGGGGGATGGGGAGTCTCCCAGGGATGGAGAGGCATCTCCTCAGTTAGGGGCAACAGAGGGACAAGGAGGGCTAGGCCTGTCAGTGTGTGTGGGGTGATTCTGCTCTGTGGCTGTCTGGCTGGATGGAGGAGAGAGGCTCCTGCTAACATGTTGGAGTTGGCCAGGGCCCTGGCCGAGCGCTTTCCCCTGGTTGGTTACCCGGTCCCCACATTCTGTGGCCATAGCCTCCTGCCCTCTAGGAACCTTCCCTCATAAGCTCTAGTGCGACGGGGGAGAGCCAGAGAGCCCTGGCTTGTAGCCATGGGGTTGGTCACCATCAGTTCCAGGGACCGGGTGATTACACATGTCATCTCTGGCAAAAGTACCCTCCCCAGCCCCAGACCACACTGCCCACTTGTGGCACACACTTCAGCTTCCCTGAAAACAAATTCATCATTCTACTCCACGTCCTGGCAGCAAGAGGGGTGGACAAAGCCAGAGCACATGAGAAGAACCCCAAAAATCTAGGCCAGGTCCCCAAAAGTGGCAGAGACCAGGGACCCGATGGAGGGATGGGCAGAGGGGGGCAGGAAGAGGCTGGTCATTTTGAAGAGGCCATCTACGCCATCTTAGAGAGATGGTGGGAATTGCCCTGGGGTCTGTTGAGCCAAACTCCTAAGGTAGGTGGGGTACAGAAAGGGAGGGGAGAGGGAGGCCTGGGACCCCTGCTGGGGCTGACTGTCCTGCCCTGCAGAAAGAACGTGACAGAGAGCCCCAGCTTCTCGGCAGGAGACAACCCCCCGGTCCTGTTCAGCAGTGACTTCCGCATCTCTGGGGCGCCAGAGAAGTATGAGGTGAGGGCTGGAGCCCTGTGGGTCCAGACTAGCTGGAAAACCAGGTGCCAGGGACACTGAGGGCCTGGGAGGGACTGGGAGGCCCAGGGGCAAAGGGGAGGCTGGCCCCTCTAGAAGGGAAGGGGAGGAAGTATGGAGGGTGGGCTGCACCTGGGCTGCGAGGGGTGCTCAGGCTGAGGCTGTGAAGGGGGCTGAGGGGCTCAGCAGAGGGCAGCCCCCATCCTCCCTGCTCCCCGGGTCTATGACTGCATTTCCTTCTCCAATAGTCCAGAGAGGTCTCTACCCTGGAATGAGCGCCCCAGGAGGTAGGTTCCAGGGGCCTCAGTGTGCCCACCTCTGGGCCCTAGTGGGGCCTTGGGGTTGGCGTGCATGTGTGTGCATTCTCATCAGGCATCTAGGATGTTCCCTGCTCAAGTCTGGCCCTGCCCAGCCCTCCTGGCCTTGTCTATTCTGTCCTGCTGCTGCTCCCTTCTGTCTGTGGCCACTGTCCTGTGTCTGTGTCCAAAGGCCCCATGTAGGGGTGGGGGCGGGGTGGAGCACAGGACAGGGAAGCCGAAGTCATCCCGGCAGGATCTCCCAGACCGAGGAGGGGAGCCACCCCAGACTCAAACCTAGAGGAAGGCATTTACACATGTTTGGAAAGGCGGGAGCCCAACCGGGTGGCTTTAATCTGAGAAGACACTATGGGTTGAATTCTGTGTCCCCCAAATTCCTATGTTGAAGAGGGCTTCCTGGACACACTGAATTTGTAGGTGACTCTCAGGCTTACTAAGGAAGAGGCTGTTGTGCATGGGGGCACCAGCACGGGCAAAGGCCCTAGGCTGCAGCGGCGGGCCTTGAGAAAGGAGGTCTGCACGAAGCTTTGGGACTCAACTCTGGAGCTGTGGGGATGCAAGTAATTGCAGGCTTTGCCCCTGGAAAACGTGAAACAAGACCCTTTCAATGGACTGGCTCTGTTCATAGAGTGAGAGGCGACTGGGATCTGAGAGGAGGCTGCTGGGCCTTCGTGGGGAGCCCCCAGAGCTGGATCTGAGCTATTCTCACTCGGACCTGGGAAAACGACCCACCAAGGACAGCTACACCCTGACTGAGGAGCTGGCCGAGTATGCTGAAATCCGAGTCAAGTGAGGGAACGGAGGGGCAGCCTGTGTGGCCACCCCTCCCTCAGGACCCTCACTGGCCCCTACTGGCTATGGGCTCCCTTGCTCCCCACAGTGGTGGGGGTTGGGGTAGTAAAGGGAGGGGGGCAGGTGACAATGAGGTCCTGGGGGCCTGGCCTCCCCTCCTTCCCAGCTGCCACCGGCCCTGCCAGCACCCACCCTGCACTGTGGCTCCTCTCTAACCTCCTTTAACCTCATCTGTCTGGAGGGGAGCTCTGTCTGTCCGTCCATGTTATTTATTGCTACCCCCTGCCTGGTCTCCTGCCCCCACACCCAGCCCCAGGGCCTGTACAGAGGTACACGAAATAAATGCCATAAAGCCAAGCACTTGTCTAGATCCAGATGGCACCTGACCTGTCCACGGGGAGCGTGGTCCTGCGCGGGGACAAGGGCCCAGGAATTCTAGTCCCAAGCCCAAGGCCACCCACCGCCCTGAGTTGGCAGCCGCGAGCTGGGTCTGGCCCCTTCACTCACACCCCCTCTCATCCCCTGCAGATCGGGGTATTTCATGAGCCTCTGTTGGTTTGACCACCATCCCTCACATTCATGCCATACTCTACTACTCCAGCCTTTCCAACTTTACTTTTTTGGTTTAAGAAGCATTAAGTAGGCACCAGCTGTGTATGGAGCCCCTTCAGGAAGCTCAGGCCATCCTGGGAAGCGATGGGACAATACTGTGAAGATGACACTGGGGCTCAGAGAAGCTAGGGGATTTTCCTAGGGCCCCAGAGCTAGGAAACAGAGAGATCAGGCCCTGGACTCTGTTCTTTTTTCCCCATAACCCCTGTTGGCAATTTGAAGAGGGCCAGACTCTCTTGTATAAATGACATTAATAACTAAGAGTTGCTATGTGTCCCATGGTCCTATCTGATCTACATTAATTAATCTCCATTTCCCTTCCCTAACTTGCATGACAATGGCTCTCAAAGTGGGGTCCCGCACCAGCAGCATCCACATCACCTGGGAACTTCTTAGAAAGGCACATTCTCTGGTGGCTCAGTCATTAAGCATCTGCCTTTGGCTCAGGTCATGATCTCAGGGTCCTGGAATCAAGCCTTGCACTGGGCTCCCAGCTCGGTGGGGAGTCTGCATCTCCCTCTTTCTCTGCCCTACCTTAACCTCTTCGTGTGTGCTCTCTCTCAAATAAATAAATAAAATCTTAGGGCAAATAAAAAGCAAAGGAAGGAAGACACATTCTCCCACGCCAGATGGCAGGAACCCAAAAATTATTTTGATGAGTCCTCTAGGTGATTCTGATGCACTGATGTTTGAGAACCTAGAGGAGCTGAGGCACAGAGGTTAAATCACTTCCTTGAGGTCCCCTAGCTGGGAACTGCACAACTCTGACTTGAGCCTAGAGCCCAGAGCTCTCCCACCATGTGCTAGGCCTTGTTGGTGAGAAGCACCGGGAGCTCACCTGCCCAGGGGTGTTGAGGGAGCCCGAAGAACAGGGCTGCCGTGTGGCTGCCCCTCCTGAACAGTTCTCCACTGGTCTTTGAAGAAGGCAGAGGATACCAGAGGCCACAATCGAGACTGAGCAGCAGGACTCACCAAACCACGTGGGGAGGGAAGAATGGGAAGTCTACTTGCAGGAGCAAGGCCGAGCTGTGGGTGCTAGCAGGGTTGGGAGCGGCTGGGGGCGGGGGGACTGACCCCAAGGCCTGCCCAGGCCCTTTCCTCGCCAGGCTCCCTCTGTCTTGCAGAGAGGAGGACACTGAATCAATGACTTCATGCACAACGCCCAACTGCACCCCATGACGCCTGTTCCCGGGACCAGGACAAGGGGGTGTTTTTAAGAGCACAGAATGGACATGTGTCTTGGGGTCTTAGGAGCCAGGGAAGTGTCCCACTGACAGGAAAGTCCCATAGGGACACTGTGTGTGAAGGCCCCAGGTGGGAACATGTTTGGCAAAATTACAGGCGCTGAAAATAAGGCCAGAAGTGGTCAAAGATGGGGCAGAGCCTAGTAGGGGCTTCACAGCAGCCCTGGGAGCTGTCCCTACCAGATCTTCCCCGCGCACACA
>PITA01006450.1:32239-100143 GCA_004023965.1 Spilogale gracilis | reverse complement strand
TTTATGCTGCAGGAAATGTGCCAGGCACAGAGAATACAGCTATAATTTAGGCCAACACCATTTTACCTTCCTGAGGGAGCTTTCCTGTGTAAATGGTACAGACAACTCTGATGAGAAATAAAGGTGGGGATTTAAAAGAATCACCATTGGCTGCACAGGACACTGTCTGGGGAGTCTGGATGTTTAAAAGGCATATTCCGGGGTTTGGGGGGAGGAGGGAGGGTTACAAAGTCTAAGATGGTAAGAGAGGGTCAGGATGACTGCACTCAAATGATTATGAAAACAAGTTAAGGCCATCGAAAAAATTTAAAGCTCTCATTTAGAGAGAAGGAAAAAGAATAAGCAATTAAAATCTCAGAAAAATCAATGTAAACAAGATATATTTAACACATTTTTTATTGGTTAAAAAAAGGAAACAATAAATAGTAGAGATGACATTGGCATGGTTTCATAATTGGACAAGTGTGGATGGAATCACACAAAAAAGCATCTCGTCTCACTCTCTTCTTCCATGATGGTAAGTAATCAATGCCCCTAACCAGGATTCTGGCTTTTCAGATCTTTGTTGGTGATTCTATATCCTTCCTCTCACCTCAACTTGCTTTTATCCTTTGATACTCAGGTTCAGGAGGTCCTTCTTAATAGTAAGGAAAACCTCTGGAGCTGAACATGTATGCCTGGCCCCACTTGCCATATACTCAGAAGCAATGAATTGTGGGGGCACCTGGGTGGCTCAGTTGATTGGACATCTGCCTTCAGGACAGGTCATGGTCTCTGGGTCCTGGTTTCAAGCCCGGCATTGGACTCACTGCTCTGTGGGGAGCCTGCTCCCTCTGGCTGCTGCTCCCCCTGCTTTTGCGTGCTCTCTCTCTAATAAATAATTTTTTTAAAAAATCTTAAAAAAAAAAAACCAAAATGGAATGAATTGTGGTTGCCTTCTTTATGAAGGCTTTCTGAAGTGCTACTAAGATTTGTTTCTAGGTTGACCTTAAGACTAGTTACTTCCTGGGGGCACCTGGGTGGCTTAGTCATTAAGCATCTGCCTTCGACTCAGGTCATGATCCCGGAGTCTGGGGATTGAGCCCCACATTGGGCTCCCTGCTCGGTGGGTAGCCTGCTTCTCCCTCTCTTACTCCCCCTGCTTGTGTTCCCTCTCTAGCTGTGTTTCTGTCTGTCAAATAAATAAAGTCTTAAAAAAAAAAAAAAAAACAGGCTTAAAAAAAAAAAAAAAGACTGGTGGTTACTTCCAGGGCTTAATTAATTTGGGTGAATATACTTCTTCCCAAAAGGATTATAGGTCAAGTCCATTATGAAGTGGTTTATCAGGACACAGGATGGATCTACCTAAAATGGGAGAGAGAGGCCCAGAGCTGTGTCTCTTTCAGACTTGGCTTGCAAATGCAGATACAATGTCAGGTGGAGGGGACGCTGGGCATGTAGCAAGAGCTCAATAAACGCACTGCAATTTCACAGACATATTCTGAGCTGACTGTAATAATGACATTACTGCTGCCCTCCCAAGGTTTTTGTAAATTCCGAGATTCTTGTTTCATTTTCCTACTTCTCTCCAGGGAAATGCCATATGAACTACTTTTCCAAAAACAACTTTTCAATCCATGAAAATGAAAACTGGTCAAACACAGACCCCTTAGAATACCTTTAGAAATACATTCCAGCCTTATCATCAAATTGCTCATTATCAAAATTTAACAGCTTGAACGAAATCATTTATGAATATTTAGAGTACCATGTAACAAATTAACCAATTAGCCCCTTTTTATAATTCTGTGTGTGTATATGTATACACATGTACACATGCATATAAAATTATACACTAATATTCTTTAGTGTAGAAATACTTGAACATAAATTCTTTGTTCATATTTAAATATAAGTATAAAACACCACTTGAATATTTCAAGAACTACAACTTCATGGCACAGATCACTGCCTTCCTTCCAATATCTCAACTGTTATCTATCACTCTCATACTTTTTTTTTTTTTTTTTAAGCCTCACTTTCTTTACATGTTTCCCACAGGGCTAATTGTAAATGTGATTTCCACTTCCAATGCTATTTTATCACTGAAAGGCTAGCCCACATATTCTGGTTTTGATGGTCTCACTACAGCTATAGGCCTCCCTACCTCTAATCACTGGACTGACTAGGATTAATTGGTTGACAAGTATCTGGGAAGGAAAATAATGCAGACCAGAGCTTTCAGGACCTAGACCCTCAAAATAATGCATAGTTTTGAATGCTGTATGTAAGAAAATAATACATATGGTCTTTTTCTGCTCTCAGACTCTACAAATCTATTTCTGGGTGATGATATGGGAAGAGGAGTGATTGCTCCAAAGGAAAAACCAAGGAGCTGTTACCAGAAAAATGGAAATAAGTGTTGAACAAGCAAATGTTAGCCAGAAATTGTAGATCTTTTCTGACCCCCTTGAGGCATATTAGGAATTCTACCTTGTTTGAAAGAAAACAGAACCCTACATTTTACACTATGAGTTCTTTAAAAAAAACAAAATACACAGAAGTCCAAAAACAACCATTTTGTTTTTTTAAGACTTAAAGCAATTGGAATATTATAATGCTCTCTCAGTCATAACTAACTATCAGGTAATAGTCAGTTCAGGTTTTTTTTCATCTGTCCCAAGTATCTAAAGTTAGAGGAACTACACCAGTTCTCCAATTGTACTATGCCTTTATCTGTCATTAGGTTAATTGGCTTCAGTTGGTTTGCACACCTTTTCAAAACCACTGTAGTCCTTTAGTCTGACCAATCTTGGCAGACTAATGAATATTATCCCAGAAGCAGCTGTCCCCATAATACAAATACACAATATTGTATCTGCTTTCTCTCTTGGGAGAGATGATTCTCTGATTCTTATCTGCTCAGATTTCTTCATATTGAAATAAAAATCATCTAATTGTTCAAGGGCAAATGGTATGCAGTTTGTGTTAACTGACTCCACATCTGTGTCCTGACCAGATGGCCCCTGCCATGAGCTCTCTGCTGTAGTTCCCACCTCCATCTCCTCTAGACTAGACTGTTTCCTGCCTGCTCCCAAGCCTGGTTCTTCAACCTCATAAGAGAAAATTTCATGTAACTCCCTTTGGTTAAATTAACCAGAGTAAACTCATGCTTATTTCAATAAAATACCCTTATCTGATAAATAATTTATTCAACTCATGTTTCTAAAATATCCATGCTCTGTCAGGCACTTGGGCTTCAGTGATGGGCACAAGTAGTCTCTGCTCATCGGAGCTCATACCATAGATGAAAGGCTTCCAAGATTAGCAATGAAAAACACATGGGATGGGAGAGGCATGGTGTGTCTCTTTGGATATGATGATAAAAAGATACTCCTTGAAGCTAATTTCAGAGCTCAGATCTAAGTGGAAAGAGGGAGGCAGAGGTTTGAAGAGCTGGAGCAAGAACATTCTACACAGAGGGAAGAACAAGTACAAAGAGAGGAAAGAACTTGGCCGTTTTTGTTTTGTTTTAAAGAAAAGCAGACTGGTTTTGTAGCACCACACTTGGATGAGTCTGGAGTCTTGGAAACTTGACTACCCTACATTCCCCTAGAAATGGACCTTGAGAGATGGCTTGGAGGTTCTAGCAAGGAAGTGCAAGTACTCATATACCTTTGACTGAAGGGCAGTCCTCCTCTATTGGGAAGGTTGTCCTCTTTGCCCAAGCCCACCATTTTGGGAGGGGCACAGTTGGAGCAGTGAGGGAGAAAGGGGACACCTGATTAGCCAGTCAGATCAGGCAAATAAATCTTGGCAATCAATGGGGTGACATGTCACAGCCAGATTTCCCTAATGTCCAAGAACTTGGCAGTTTTAAGGAGAGTGACTGAACCCATGTCAGGTATTTTCACCACTAGCATCCTTCCTGTAGATGTCTTTGCCACAAGCATTTTTGCTGCAAATACTTGTGTTGCATAACTAATAGTTTATATGGTAATTTTGCTGTAAAAGAGAAAAAATAACTGGTTGACAGTTTGGTTTCATCTCTCTACTGATGGAGTACTCCAATTTTTATATTATATTCATCTTAGCTCCCATAATGGTCCTCACAGTGGTGCACAGGCTTGAATCCATATTCCCCATAGAATGTTGAAATGTCCATCAGTGGACACATATGTGACTATATGCCAAGGGGGGGAGGGAAAGAAAAAGAAAAAAGTACAGTTCTGAATAAGGAGACAAATCAATTAACAACAACAACAAAGTATAATACTAGGAACAAACAACTATGAAGATGAATGGTTAGGTACAATCCATAAAATAAAAATCAGTTATTTGTGCAGAGCTGCTATGAAACTATACTATTCATTCTAAGTATAATTAAGTATTTTGTATTTTGCAGTCAACCCTTTTAAATCTTCTTATTCAGATTTTATGTTTCATTATGCCCTTTTTAGTCAATGCCCCTCTTTTTTATGTGATTTTATATTTTCTAGAAAAACTGCCTTCTAAAAAATTAGTTATGAGGCAAAAATATTTGTGGCAAAGGTGCTTTGTGGCACTACCAAGAATAGGACCAACCATCTGATTCAGGTTAAGTGGGCCCTGGTCTCTCCTTAAATGCCCTCCTGAGCCCCTGTGGCTATAAAATGCCTGTGAAGCAACCCTACTCTGAAAATGATGTCTCTTTTCACTAAAATTATTTTACCATAAAATTTTCATTTATTCTCAACTTGTTTCATACATTTGAGGCTTGTTTCTTAATAAAACTATAAGCCCTTTCAGAACTGGGGACATGTCAGGCACTTTCATTTTATCCCCACACATTATAGAATGGTAGGTATCCCATAAAAGTGCAGCAATTGATGTTCCAAGTGCCCATCAAGAGCAGATTATTGTTAGTCTGTTACCATGTGTGGCAATCATGCTGTTAAGATCTTACAGCATTCCCTCTACGGGCTGCCTAATTTCTGCATTCATTAATTAAAGCAATTAGGATGGAGATTCTTCATATATCCAGTCTAGCCTGAAAAAAACTGACAGTTCAATTGGATTCATCAGCTAAGTCCCTAAAGTTACAAGCTCTTATAATTAGCAACTGACTTAGAGGATTTAGCAGTGACAAACATGCAGACATTTTCAATCCCTGCTAACACACAAAAATAATCAGCTTTAATACCCGTATTATTACCATATACAGAGGGTGCCCATATTAATACCATATACAGAGGGTGTAGGCAGTATACTACCAAGTGGAGATCCACTCTGTAGTGGATGATTAAAAGATAGTGTTTCCAGCATAACTGACTTGCCAAAAAATATATATATATAGGAATAATCACCAGAGCTGTGCCAAATGGTGGGTAAGTGATTTGCATGGAATGTTTCTTGAAATGGGAAGAACTGAAAAAAATATTACATTTGATGTGATGTGCAGGATGTCTCAGGAAAACTGTGGGAAATAATTATTATTTTTTCTTCTTGGTGGGGAGGCCATTGTCATCAAATGGAGCTGTACTTTCCATTTGTTCCCATGGCAATGAAAAGCTGCATAGTGCAGAGAGGATAGAGGCAAATAAGGCAGATGAACTTTATCTCATCCCTGTCTTTTCTTGGGAAATCTTCATTTGTTCATTCATTTCAGAATTCTTTAGGATGTCTGTCAAAAATAATGATATGATTAGGTGTCTGGGTGGCTCTCATCAGACTCTTGATTTTGGCTCAGGTCATGATCTCAGGGTCCTAAGATGGAGCCCTACTTTGGCTCTAGGCTCAGTGGGTAGGGCGCTTAAGATTCTCTCCCTCTCCTCTCCCCACATCCTGCCTCCCTTTCTAAATAAATAAATTTAAAAATTTTAATCTAAACAAATTTAAAAATAATATAGGAGATTTACTTGTCCCTAAAAAGCAATTGTGTGATCCTACATGATTTTCTCCTGCCTTGCTTTTCTAGACACTCCTTCTGATGCTAATTAGACATAGCATGTGACAAGCATATTAATATCCTCTAGAACAAATTACGTCTGTTAGTTACTACTACGTCTTTTGTATGGGCACAGAAGTAGGGCAGAAATTTAAATTGAGAATCACAATCATAATTTACCGTAACACTGAATGGACTGTCTAGGTAAGTGCACTCTCAGAGTTTCACCTGTAAAATGGGATTTATGACACACCAAGAATTGCACTAGAATTAAAATGAATGTTGATGAATATTCAAACAGTCTTTAGCACAGTAAACATATTGACCTTACATTTTGTACATGATTATTTTACAACCAATATCTTCACCTGTTTGGATAGCAGTACTATTTACTAACTAGTAGAAAAGGATTTTTCTGGCCAAATACCAGCATACCATCCATTTTCTCTGAGCTTCTCCGGACATACAACATCCATGGAACAGGTAACAGTGAGCTTATTCAGTAGAGCCAGTTGGGAATATTCAGCCATATACACATATACATAAAAACTCATGTCTACAAGTATTTACTCAGATTATTTACTCTCCAATCATGCATTTTGGCTTGTTAGTTGGGTTTTGTTGTTGTTGTTGCTGTTTTACATCTGGAAGGAATGAAAGTTGATCTAATCCAAACACCTCATTTTAATGCTAAGGAACTGAGGCCCAGGCAGAGGAAGAAATTTGTTCAGTTTCTTACGTCCACCTAATTAGTACTGAAAATCAACTACCAGAAGGTGCTCAATTCTGTGATGTTTTAAGGAGTAATATCTTCAAATGAGAATTTATGCAAATTAGAATGATCCAGACAGTGAGTGAACAAATCAGAATTCCTTGTAAGACAACAGTGGCTGTTATTAAATGATTTATTATTTATTAAGGGTAGTCACTGAGCTAAGGGTGTTGATACATTTTCATTCTTGACTCTCTATAGCAATGTGAGGTAAGCTCTACACTTAAGATTGTATAAAGGTAGTCAGGCTTAAAGAGGTGCCTACCAAGGCCTTAGGTAGCAGGCAGTAGAGCCAGAATTCAGGTGCAATTTTCTCTGACACAAAAATCAAGTGCTCTTTCTTTCTTTTTTATATTTAACGAGTGGGGGAGGGGCAAAGGGAGAGAGAGGGAGAGGGAGAGGAGCAGATCCCCTGCTGAGCCCGGAGCCTGATGCAGGCCGGGCCCCAGGACCCTGAGATCATGACCTGAGCAGATATCTAGAGTTCAATGCTCAACCGACTGAACCACCCTGGCGCCCCCAAATCCAAGTGCTCTTTACCACTATGCTATGCTTCATTGTGCATCAAATCAGGCAACAAGTTCCATAGGATAGAAATCTCAGTGGAAGTTGCATATAGAGCCCATTCTACCTTTATGTTCTATGATCATATGCAACAGAAACAGAAATGGACTGATTCCCGGGCCCAAACTCCTTCCTTTATTCAATTCTATTTCATTGCAGCATGTCTGGCACATACATTCTCAGTCAATACTTGTTCAAAGAACAACTGCAAAAAAATAGGGAGGTCATTCAAATATGAAATATAATTTCTCTATAAAGAAAATACTTATGGACAAAGTAGTAAAATATGCAGCAAAGAAATTCTGCATCTGAATAAAGGTGGTTTAGTGGAGTAGATTGGAAGTCAGGTGCTGTGTCTGAATTCCAGTAGAGTCATCTATAAGCTATGTGAGTTTAAGTATATTACTTAACCTCTCTGCTATTTAGTTGTTGAACTATAATATAGGAGGATAAAACAAATAGCAACCTCAGATGGCTACTGTGCACTAAGATCAAAACATAGAATCTGACACAAGTAGTCAATAAATGCACTGGGCTTACTAGCTATGCCTGTGATAGTGTTTTCTGGCAGGATTTTGCCAAGACCCGTTCTTAAAAAGGAGAAGTTGTCAGTGTTCCCCAAGAATTTCAGAAGCATCTGCTTCTCTGATCTTAATAAGGATTTTCAAAATCCACTTTGGTGCCTTGTTCAAAGGGGCAAGTTTGATAAATTATTCTAATCATTTTCATCAAAGGCAAAGGCCTAAGACTCAGAAATGGAGATAATGTTATATACTTCATAGGCTTGTTTTAGAATTAAAATTTAATGCATGAAATGTGCTTAAACTGTTCCTGATACCACATCTTAGGTACTTAATAACAATAATTTTAAACCAATCAACACTGTTATGATTCTCACACTCCAATTTCAACATGTGGTTTCTTTTTCCTTCCTGTAACCATGGAACAATTCTCCAATATTAGCCAGTATCTACAATTCAATTTAATCCTAACACTCTCTATCCAAAGACAGCATGGGATCACACGGGTCCAGGGTTTAGTCTTACAAAACTGCTCCCCAACCTTCAGAGGCCAATCCCAAGTCCAGGTAGCTAACTGTGCTCAGAGGTCCCTATAACCTTCTCCTTAGATTCAATTTGTTAGAGTAGCTCACAGAACTCAGTGAAACACTTTTTTTTACTATTTTACTTGTTTATTATAATGTATATAGCTCAGGAAAAGCCCCATGGAAGAAATGCATAGAACAAGGTTTGGGAGAAGGGAGGGTTGGAACTTCCATGCTCTCTGAGTGGAACACTCTCTTAACACTTCTACATATGAACCAATCCAGTGCTCTCCAAACTATGTCTTTTTGCGTTTTTATGAAGGCATATATACATACACATGAATGATTCATTCAGTAACCACTGGTGGCTGAACTCAGTCTCTGCCTCTCTCCTCCCTCTGAAGGATTGAGGAGGCTGGGTCAGACTAAAAATTCCAGCCCTCTCATCACAGGATTGGCTGCTCTGGAAACCAGCTACCATCCTAAAAACACTTCAAAAATGTAACAAAAAACAAACAAACAAACAAAAATACACCCCTATGGCTCTGATCACTTGGGAAACTTCAAGGGTTTTAGAAGTTCTGTGCCAGAAATGGGATGAAGACCAAACACGCACTTGCTATTATAAATCACAATATCACAACTATACAGTTTTAACAGCAGTTATCTTTTTTTTTTTTAACAGTAGTTATCTTTTGCTTCATTAATTCTGTGAAAGAAAAGCCTAAACCCAGTAGCCTGCAAGACCAACTATTTCTCTTTCTCACAAATGTGCAGGCAGACTGGCTTGGCTGAAGTAGGTTGTGCAAAGCTGGGCAACTTCACTCAATGAACTGGGATGGCTGGATGTGGATGCAGGCTGGAGGTTGAGTCCAGGAGTGGGCAATGTTTTTTCTCATGCTTCCTTATAATAGTGGATTCCCAGGGTATGTCTTATTCATTTGAATGTCAGAGGTATAGACATAAGTCAAAGACCTCTGCCGCAGTCATGCTTGTTAATGCTTTACTGGCTAAACCAAGTAACATGGCCTAACACAAGTTAGTGGGGAAGGGAAGGGTAGTGTATCTGCCCCAAAAAGTGAAAGACATAAAAGATTTGAGAAATAACAGTCAAATCCATCACAGTTAGATTCCAAGTATTCATGAGTTAGATCAATATAATCAATATCACTGATTATCAAATAAACTTAACTCCTGGCCTCTGGACAGACAAACCCTAAGGATGTAGGTGGCTGGATAAGATGAGGCTCAATTTTCCCCCATGATCATTTCCTGCAAACCAAGTTGAAGAAAACTGCCCATCTGGCAGCAAGGCAACCTTAGGAATTCCAAATAAGGAAAGTTAGAGCGCAGGGCTCTGCACAGCGAAGCATACACCAACCAACTCTGAACTCTTACTATCATCAGAAGGGATGACATCTTCAATCTATCTCAAAATAAAAATGATTTCCTTCCAAATCAGATGGCAGCTGATATAGGAAGGCTATGCATCTGATGCACTAGAATATTTCCTATAAAGTGGACCAAAAGGAGGCTTCAAATCAGAGACAACAGCTCATGTGGATTTAATAGTGAGTTTAAGGGGACACTTTACCCTAATTTGTCAAAACAGGTTTGTAAAAATAGCTCATAAGGAATAATGTGGGAATTAGAAACGAAAGGTGTATGGTGTAGCAAAGTGAGAAAGCCTGGTGTCCAGACCCAGCTCTACAATTCTTCTTCCCTGTGATGGTTTAAGCCCAGCTCCAGCCTCGACAATTTAATCTCCAGAGTGGTCAACAGTTGAACTTAGTTCCTAACCTTACTATCTGTGTAATTTTGGCCCCTTTCTCTTGGTTTCCTCATTCTGGAAAATAAGTATCTACTTTCATGGGCATTTGGAAAGCTTGCTATGTCAAAAGCTGAAAATAGGGCCTGCTAGAGAGTAATCACTTACTGCATATTAGCTTTTATGGCTATAAGCAGCATTTTCATATTTAGAAAGGTGAGGACAAGATACAGGAATTCCCTCTACCAAGGACCTTCAAAACACGATCTCTACATTATACGGTACAAGAGTTTATAAGAGGACTGCAAAGTCATTGACTATCAAGAGGCATCCTCTCTGCATCTCTCTTCAGAACTGAGCTTGTCTTTATGACTCAGAGAGACAGAACATTGCAAAAACTCTGGGTGACTCCTAAGACTAGGTTAGACAAGGTCTGCTGCTTCTGTAGTCTCCCCTGGGATGCTCTCTCTGGGAGCCTTCAGGTGCCACGTAACAAGCCCAGTGACCTTGAGGCTGCCAGGTGGCAAGACCACACCCCAAGACCACATAGAGAGTGAGAAATGCCTAAGGTGCTTCAGCCTCTCCACCCAGACCCAGCCAGAAGCCTTCAAGATCTTCCACCCCCAGCCACCACCATGTGGCTGCAAGTGCTTGGCAGAATATAAGTGACAACTGCCTCGCTGGGTCTAGTCAACCTCAGTTTCAGGGTAAAAATCAGTGACTTGCTTTTTGCAGTCACTCATTTCCCATGATTTGTCATGTGCTGGTAGATACCTGTATTGTAGTAATCCTGCACTGCCCCAGCGGAACGAGGGGATGGTATGAAGAGACCCAGGGCAGGCTGCCCCCAAATGTGCCACTATGGCATATTGCCTTTTTTGAAATGTTATTTATGGGCAACTGGGTGGCTCAGTCATTGAGCATCTGCTTTCAGCTCAGGTCATGATCCCGAAGTCCCAAGATCAAGCTCTATATCAGGCTCCCTGCTAAGTGGGAAGCCTGGTTCTCCCTTTCTCACTCCCCCTGCTTGTGTTCCCTCTCTCACTATGTTTCTCTTTGTCAAATAAATAAAATATTTAAAATACATAAATACATACATACATAAGTTATTTGAGAGAGAGAGAGAGAGAGAAAGAGAGAGTGCAAACAAGCAGGGGGAGGGACAGAGGGAGAGGGAGAAGCAAAAGCTCCAGTGAGCAGGGAGCCCAATGCAGGGCTTGATCCCAGGACCCTGGGATTATGACCTGAGCTAAAGGCAGATGCTTAACCGATTGAGCCACCCAAGTGTCCCAGCATATTGCTTACGTTCAGTAAAATTCCTTAAGAGACACTTGTGTGAGAAGGACGCTCAGAATTTCCCCCTCCTCTCCCTGAAACCAGGAAACACATTTCTTAAGGGAAAGGTACCTTCCCTGTACCAGGAGGTAAAGAGACATCCTTATCACCAGAGGTGGGACTTTTTAGAGCTGAGAACACTATATAAACAACCCTTGTTACTTTTCACAATTTATTGCCCAGACCAAATTCTGTTCAGGATTCCTTCCTAATCAAAGCTCCCAAGGTGAAGTTTGCTTGGTCCTGTCAGATTTACTGTGCCTTTGTCTAAGAAGTATAAAAACTCCCTCCCTTGGTCACTTCTTCAGGTTTCAATTTCATTATCAGGCCTCCATGCACACATAGTAAAATTGCCTCATGCCAATTTAACTCTTAGCCTAGCTGAAAGAACTGTGGACTGGGAAAAATTTCAGCTTTATCTTCATGAGCCAGAGAGGGTAGAGCTCTGGCTCACTCTCTCTATGCCAATCAAAATAACTCTCATATATTTATTTTTTTCTTTTTTTAATTTTGAAGGGAAAAAAAACTTTTACGGTCAAAGCATTTGAAAACCATGGAACTGGATACTGTCTCAACTATTTTCTAGATCCACAATTTCAAGTAACTTCGCATTAAATAATGACAATGCTTACCTATGTACTATAAGCCACACACACCGTACACAGTACTTTATATACACTGAATCATTAAATGCTCATCACGTTCACCAGCCCAAGGTCAACCAGTTGTGAAACAGTACAGGCAGGACGTGAACCCAGGCACTCTGATCTCGGGGCTCACACTTCTAATTAGTTCACAAGGGCTAAGCTGAGTTGCATTGCTTAACAAGGAACAGTACTCATGTTTCTTCAGGAAAGTTGTGAATGAGGGCCATGTCTACTTGTAAGTTGAGCATCAGCTATGCGACACAATTAGCTTCTAAAATATTGTTAACGCAAATTGCTGACCCCAACTGCACATTCTCTTGGGTAAAGGCTTTACCACTTGGGAGAAGTCATTAAGTCATTTACACACATTAATTTCTCCAGTGGACAAGCAATGCTCTATGAGGACTCAGAAATAAGAAGAAATGCAAAGTTTACTGGTGGAAATGTCATGAAAATATTTTTTCCAAGCCAGGTATAAAGTCCCAAAGGGCTCTTTCATGTGTATTGGCAGAGACAATGAGTGGTAGAGGAATTCAGATGAACAGCCTTAGGAAATCTAACACTAACAGAATTAGAAGAGGTCCTCAAATGAAGATCTGTATTTCTTTATTGAATCTTTCCAAAGGGTCAGGCTTACCAGAACAATAATCAGTAATAACATGATTTACTGTTAATACTATTTATTGAGTCCCCAATATATAATTTTAAAAATATTATATATAGTTATTACAATCATCATTAGTATTTGCATTGTGTTTATAAAGACACTGAAGCTCAGATGGGTTTAACACTTGCCCAGGCCAAAGAGCTAACTAATAAGAGGAGAATACATAATTTAAATCTGAGATTCAGTGACTAACTTTGATCTATGCCCTTTCCTTAGAGACATATGAGATATCTTGGGGATGAGATTATCTCCCTTTAATTATACACAAGACATATTTATATTATATCTATATCTATATATCTACATAAGATATAGAAGAGTCGGGTGTTTGATATACCTGACTCATATATACATTTATATAAGATAACTATATGTAGATACAGAGATATACCTAATACCTGACTTCTCTATCTCTAAAGTGACACAAGAAAAAGTTAAACGAGATGGATTATGTGGTCATGCTCTGTAAATTGAAAGCACTACCATGTAATCTCCAAAAAAATGTGACTCTGAGACAGAAAAGATAAATCTAGTGGTGCATCAAAAGCTGTGTTGTTTGGGCACTGGCTACATGGAAAGAAATCTAGGATCAAAACCAATTGGTAAGAAAGAGGGATTCATGAAGCATAAACAGATCCCAGCAGGTGGGATTATGCTCCATAAGAGACATTATGTGGTTGCCAAAACTCTGTGAGAAACTCTGCCATATATTCTATTTATAACCTCCTGTCATAGTGTTGGCCATGATTTGCTGTGTCCTAGACACCTCTGAGGCCCCACAGTGTTTATCTACTGAGGTGTCATAAATTCCACACAACCAAAAGCAGCTCACAACACACTCTTGAACGTATGGAAACATTCCAGGAACAGTACAGAAAACTTCATAAACTCTTTCATAAATATTAACATTTTGCTACATTCTTTATTTTATCTTCTCTCTCCCTTCCTCAGCATGTGTGCACGTGTACACACATGGAAGTGTGTTTGTGTGTGTCTTTATACCTCAATGTCTATTTTCTAAGCAGGAGGACATCATCTTACATAACCACAGTTAAGTTATCAAATATGGAAATTCAACACCAATGTTTTTCATGGCTTTGTCATTTTTGAAGAATATAGTCCTTTTTTTTTTTTAATAGATGTCCCTCATTTTCAGTGTTTCTGATGTCTTCTCATGATAAAATTCTGGTTTGGCATTTCTAACCAGAATATTATTCCGATAATGATATGTCTTTTCTCAACATCTTATATCCAGAGATTCATGGTGTCCATCTGCATTTATTAATGATATTAATGACCACTCAGTCAAGACACTGGGTTTCTCTTCTGGATAGATACTGTTCTTTCTCTTGCCATGAACAAGTGATGTGTGGGGAAACACTTTGATAGTACTAACTTTTGAGTCCGTGATTAAGGGTCAGATCCCCAGCTGCCTATATGTGCCCCAAAATTTCCACATCCCCTACTGAAAAGATGGGTGCAAGATGACTGTCATAACAAACATCTGGACATTGCTTGATATAAGAAAGGGTAGCAATAAACACACATTCTATGCTTCCTCTCCAGATGAGCTGCCATAGACCCATTTTTCCTTGTTCTTCTAACTGTAGCTAATAACTCTGGAAATGGCTTAAGAGACAACAAAAGGAGAGCTCTGGAAGTGGTCAGAAGAATGGGACTTGCAACCCGCTATGCAACTGAAGGCAACCCAGACACATTGTTGCCCTATACGTGATCTAGCAATCCAAGTCCAAGTAGGTTTATTTCTCCCAAGAAAACAGGAATATCTCTGACACCACTGACAAGAGAGATCTACTTGGAGTCCCACCAGAAACAAGCTGTGAGGGGAAACACTCTCTTTCTTGGCTGGGCCTGAGATTCTCCTTTTCCTGGAGAGATACTGAGATGGGCAGAACAGGTCAAACCAACAAAGAGGACCCATCTATATCAAGGATTTGTAACCAGGAATCATGTTTGCCCTTAAGGGCCTGACATTATTTTCCCCCATCCAGACATACAGAAGTGAGTAAGGGAGGGACCCAGCTACAGCAGGTATCCTGATCTGAGGAGCCTCTTTGTTCCTGCAGACTCATGACTTTCTTCCTTCCTCCCCTATACAGAAAAATCAAGAGGGGGCAGGAATGGTGGAAGCATCTCACTACAGCCCACCTCCACCAAGACACTTACAGCTTGGCCTCTGGAAACTTGTGCTGCTCCCTCAGGCAGCACCATCAATGACCAATGGGAGTTGAAGTAACACCTGATAAACCAAGCAGACCAAAACAGCACTGCAAAGACAGCAAAAATTAAGCTGCTATTGGAACCAAAGTTCACAGAAATAGGCCAAGACCCACTTGCTAAACTTTAATGCATTGACTGCCTGCCTGCCAAAATTAAAGCTTCAGCTAAGTCCGAGAGTCTACTAATATAATAAATAATATATGCAGGAGACAAGTCAAAATTATTCATCACGCCAAGAACGAAGGCAATCATAACTCAAATGAGAAAAGACATCCAAATGATGCTAAGACTGAGTCAATCAGATGTTGTAATTATCTGACGAAGATTTTAAAACTGTCATTATAAAAATTATTCAGTGATTACTTACAGATTCTTCTGAAACAAATGAAATAAAAACATTAAAGTCTCATCAAGCAAAATAGTAAGTTATTAAAAAACAAAAAGGAAATGATAGAACTTAAATTTATAATAACAAAAATATACTCACTAGATGAGCTCAGGAAAAGAGTGGAGATGATAGAGGATACAATCAGTAACTTTGAGCATGTATTTATACAATTCACCCTATTTGAACAAAAGACAACAGACTGGAAAACAATGAAGAGAGCCTCAATCACCTGTGGGATACAAACAAAGGATACAATATTTTCGTTTCCAGAGCCTCAGGAGGGGAGAAAGAGAGTGAGGTTAAAGACCATCAAAATAAATCACAGCTGAAAGCTTCCCAGTTTGGATGAAAGACATAAACCTACAGATTCTAGAAGCTGAACTGACCCCAAACAGGATAATCCAAAAGAAACACATGCCAAGACACATCTTAAACTTGTGAAAACAAAAGACAAAAAACTAACAAAAATCTAGACAGGAACATTATCTGTAGAAGAATTCTGATTTGAATGACAAAAGATTTCTTGTGGAAATGATGAAGGCCAGAAGGGCATACTTTGCAATTGCTAAAATAAAAGAACTGTCAACTGTGAATTCTTTATCCAGTGAAATTTTTAATCCAGTGAAATTTCCCCCTTAGAAGGGGGAAACAAATTTCACATATTTTAAAAAAAAATAAAGTTCTTTGCTAGTAGAGCAACTCTGAAATGAAGTTCTTCAAACAGAAATGACAAAAGAAGGAATCTTAGAACATCAGGAATTAAGAACAGATGGAGCAGAAATACAGGTATACACAACAATTAGTGAGTTTCATAAATCACTGCTGATGATTAAAACAAAAATTCCAACACTGCCTATTATCCAAGTTAATGACTTTTAAACCTGGGGAAAGGTAAAGAGACCTAAATGAAAGTGACAATATCAAATTTTACTCAAAGTGGTAAATTCTTGATTGCAATAAACTGTTATAATCATGTGTGTTTATTTTAGCTACCTGAACAACCACTATGAAAAATATACAAAGAGATACACTCAAAAAAACTAAATAAATGAGTTGGAGTGTGCCTAGGTGGCTCCATCATTAAGTGTCTGCCTTCAGCTCAGGTTATGATCCCAGGGTCCTGGAATCAAGCCCCGCATCGGGCTTCCTGCATGGTGGGAAGCCTGCTTCTCCCTCTCCCACTCCCTCTGCTTGTGTTCCCGCTCTTGCTTTGTCTCTCTCTGTCCAATAAATAAATAAAAATATTTAAATAAATGAGTTGGTATCATCAGAAATGTTTAAGTACCCCAAAGAAAGACAGGAAAAGAAAAACAGAACAGAATCAGAGAAAAAAATAATAAAATGGCAGACTGAAGTATTAATATATCAATGATTACCCTAAGTGTAAATGGTATAAATATGCTAATGAAAAGAAAGAGATTAGCGGACATGCGGGTGATTCGGTCAGTGAAGTGTCTTCCCTTGGCTGGAGTGATGATATTGGGCTTGTGGAATCAAACCTTACATTAGGCTCCCTCTCCCTCCGTCTTCCCCCACACCGGGTCATGCTCATTCTCTCATGCTCTCTCTTTCTCATAAATGAATGAATGAATGAGTAAATAAATAAATTAAATAAGAAAACACAGGGATTTGCAGGGTAAATATGAAAAATAACTAAAATATATGCTGCTTAAAAGAAACTCATTTCAAATTTAGCTACACAGATAGGTTGAAAATAAAAGAATAGAAAAAGATGTACCATGCAAGTATTAATCCTTTTCAAAAAGCAGGAATGGCTACTTATCATCTCATAAAGTAGACTTCAGAGTAGAGACAATTACTAGAGATAAAATATTATAATAATGATAAAAGGATCGATTTACCAGAAAGACATAATGATCTGACATGTATAATCACCCAAAAATAGAGCCTCAAGAGATATGAAACAACTGATACAACTGAAACTTATTATAGACAGATTCACAGTTATAGCTGGGGGCTTCAACATTCCCTTCTCAATGACTGTTTAAATAAAGAGACAGAAAATCAGCAAGGATATTGAGATATAAACAGAGTAAACCAGCAGGATCTAACTGACATAAATGGAACACTTGCTCCAACAATGGAAAAAAATGTGCATTTTCTTTCAAGTGTCCCTAAACATTCACCAATATAGACCATATACTGGGCTATATAAAACAAACTACAACAAACTACAAGGATTAAAACACTCAGAGTATTCTAGAATACCAACAGAATCAAATTAGAAATCAGTAACAAAGAGACACAGGAATATCTCTAAATATGCAAAAGTTAAACAAGACACTTCTAAATAATTCATGAACTAAAGAGGAACTCTCAAAGGAAATTGTAGATACTATAGGAGTGAAAGGACATAGGCATTTTTTATCAAAATTTATGGGACACAGCTAAAACACTCCCAAGAAGGAAACTGCTTACTAATGCTTCCTTTAGAAGTGAGGAAAGTTCTTAAATTAGTAACCTAAATTTTCACTTCAAGAAACTGGAAAAAGAGCAAAATAAACCCAAAGCAAGCAGAAAGAAGGAAATAATAAAAGGAGAAACCACTGAATTTGAAAATAGGGAATGATAAGAGGAAACAAATCAATGAAAAAATCCATTAAAAATCAATAAAATTTATAAGCGTCTAGGAAAACTGATGAAAATTAAAAGAAGACATAAGCCACCAACATGGAATAAAATAAAATAAATTACTGGAATTCCAGCAGCAATTAAAATGGTATGATCAACAACTTTATATTCCTAAATTCAGGTACTTAAAAGAAATAAAACAATTCCTTGAAAACTAAAAAAAATTCCCAAAGTCAGTTAAGATGAAACAGAGGCTCCTATCTAATTCTGTTTATGTTTCAGAAGTCTCATGAAAAATATTTTTAAATCTCAGTACCTAGGGACACCTGGGTCACTCAGTCATTTAAGTATGCAACTGTTGCTTTAGGCTCAAGTCATGATCTCATAGTAGTGAGATTGAGCCCTCACCTCCATCATCTCTCAGCTCAGCTCAGCTAGGAGTCTGTCTGAAGATTCTGCCCCTCTGCTCCTCTGTGCACCTGCATGTGCCCAGGTGTGCATGCTCTCTCTCTAAAATGAAATCTTAAAATAAAAGATGAAATAGGAAATCTAAATAGTACATAATGGTCAAGTAATTCAAATCTATAATTTAAAATCCCCTGAAAAAGCAATCTCTAGTCCCAGAGGAATTCACTGAACAATTCTATCAAACACATAAAGAAGAACTAACACTAATTTTATCCACTCTCTTCTAGAAAACAGAAAGAGAAGGAACTACTTCTCAACTTGTCTTATGAAGCCAAAATTGCTTTGATATTAAAACTCGGAAAAGAACAGCACAGAAAAAAAAAAAACAAACAGTAATAAACAAAAAACAGATCAGTATCTCTCATTAACTCAGATACAAATCTTCAACAGATTATTAGAAATAAAATTTAACAGTGTATAGAAAGAATTACATATCATAACTAAGTGGGATTTATTCTAGGTATGCAAGCCTGGTTCAACATTAGAAAATAAATCAGTGCAATCTACTGTATCAACAAACTGAAGAAGAAAGATGATATGATCTTATGTCCACGTTCCTAGCTGCCTCTGTCTTTGTGCATGAATTCTGGCCAGGTGGACCAGGGCTACTCAAGAAGTTCTCTGGAAAAGGGGTATATTCTTTCCAAATCTAGAGTCTTTATGAAAGGCTTCTTATCATTTAGGCATTTGTAGAACACCTACCAGGTACTGAGCTTTTTACCTGCCATTTCCATATTTTGTATTATTTAATCCTATTGTCTTCACTTTTCAAATGAGGAAGCAAATTCCAAAAGGCAAAAAAAGATTTGCCTAAGGTCGTATAGCTGTTTTATAGAGAAGCTGTATCTAAATCCAACACCCATGTTCATTATGCCCTCCCTCTACTGTGACTAGAAGAAGGCGATCACAAAATCTGGTCATTTTAAAAACTGGAAGGAAATGTAGGGATTAGAGGTTCAACTTCCTCACCTCATCAATGAGAGGTGGAGGGACAGTCTCAGAGCTTCCTTCCTGGGAACAAGGACAACATCATAAACATAAAAACCACACATCATAAACAAATATTTTGTGCAAATTACAAACTAAAGGAACTCTAACTTTTCTACAGATTGCACATACTATCTCAATAATTTTAATATTTTATTGCACACATAACTATAAAAGCAAAAGAAAACATGTAAAATAATTCACCCAGAGTTCTAACACACTGACAAATCCCTAACAAATTATCTTTTTTAAATCATTTTGCATATTTCTCTCCAGTCCGTTTACTTGCCCATGTTATTTTTATAAATTTTTCACTCCAGTCTTTTGATACTTTTAATTAGGGACCTCATATTTGGTAAAAAAAATTGCTGGACTATGGGGATGTAATGAAATATAAAAATAGTCTCTCTATCCTCATGATGCTTACATAGTGAAGAGTCCATTTCTATTATTTTATCATAGTAATATTCTTACATATCCACGTAATTTTATTTGGAGCTATGAAAATATATTCCATTTAGGTAAAACATAATTTGCTTATTTTAAATGCAGAATTCAATTGTTTCTCAAATTTTTACTATTTTAGCTAACAACACAGTTTTTTGTCTTTCTTTTGCTTTACTTTTTTTTTTTCCCCTTAGACTTCATAAAGTGGAGCTGTGGGCTTATAAGAGCATGTGTACCTTTATGGTGTTCAAACATATTTCCAAGTTGATTTCTGAAACAGCTGTCCATAATTTACAGAGCTATCAGGAAGAGAAGATACATTGAGTTTTACCATATATGTAGCAACATTAGGTACTGAGATATTCTTAAAAATATTTATTTATTTATTTATTTATTTATTTATTTATTTATTTAGAGAGAGTAAGAGAGACTGTGTGAGCATGGTGGGAAGGGGCAGAGGGAGAGAAATTCTTAAGTAGACGCTCCATTTTGCATGGAACCTGATGTGGGACTTGATCTCATAACTCTCAGATAATGACCTGAGCCAAAACCAAAAGTCAGATGTTTAACTCACTGAACCACTCAGGTGCCCATAGGTATTGAGATTTTTTAAATAATTTTAAATGAGACTTCTGAAACATACACAAAATTAGAGAGAGAGTCTAATGGACCTCCATGTATAAGACACTCATTTTAATAACTACATACCACTTTTTGAAGTATTTCTTTTATTGGAGTGGGGTTGAGAGTTCTTTTTTTGGAGACTTTATTTATTTGAGAGAGAAAGTGAGCAAGAGAGAGAGCACAAGCTGGGGGGCTGGTGGGCAGGCAGAGGAAGTGAGAGAGAAAAGCAGGCTCCCTTCCCCATATGGGGCCCGATGCCAAGGACTCTGGGATCATGACCTGAGCTGAAGGCAGATGCTTAACCAACTGAGCCACCGAGGTGCTTTAATAGGGTTATTTTTAATTTTTTAACCCAGTGCCCTCTAAATAAATATGTTATGAGTGATATTTCAAGTTACAGTTTCAGAGTAAGATGAATTCAAACATTTCCTCAACAAGTCAGTTCCTAATTAGAGAATATCACATAGAGAAAATTTAAATTTCATGCCACATCTGAATGAACTGAAATGTAGCTTTGCATATTCATACCAAAAGGAAGGTTTAGGAAAATCTGTTTTTTAAAAGATTTATTTATTTGAGGGGCACCTGGGTGGCTCAGTTGGTTAAGTGACTGCTTTCGGCTCAGGTCATGATCCCGGAGACCTGGGATTGAGCCCCACATCCGGCTCCCTGCTCAGTGGGAAGCTTGCTTCTCCCTCTCTCACTCCCCCTGCTGGTGTTCCCTCTCTTGCTGTGTTTCTCTCTGTCAAATAAATAAATAAAATCTTAAAAAAAAAAAAAAGATTTATTTGAGAGAGAGAGAGAGAACGAGTGGGCGAGGGGCAAAGGGAGGGAGGGAGGGAGGGAGAATCTCAAGCAGACTCCCTACTGATCACGGCTCCTGGTATATGGGGCTCAATTTTCTGATCCTGAGATTATGACCTGAGCTGAAATCAAGAGTGGGCCACTCAACCAACTGAGCCACCCAGGTGACCAGAGGAAAAATCTTTTTGATTTGAGTTCATTGAGCACTTACTCTACTTCCATATGTTTCAAATTAAGTGCAAGGTAACTATGTGACCCCAAGGCAAAAATACTGGGAAAGAAAATGCTTCAGAAAAAGAGAAAAAAAAATACAATAAATTTTCATTATATTTTATGTATAATGCCCAGATGGCTGTTATATAAATTTATTTTTATTCATTTAGTATCTTTTTCTGTTAAAATCACTTATGGAACTTTGGGATGGATTTCAGCATATTTTTCATATTATAGGGTATATATTATATGTGTGTTTATATGTATATAATTTATAATATTTTATTATATGGAATAAAACATATATCTTACTACTAATAATAATCACACACACACACACACACACACACACACACACACACACATACAATCAGAGGATTCTGGTGCTATAGTACATTCTTCCTAAAAAAACTGGTTAAATCACAGGAACAATGCATAGCAGTTATTGGGGGATGCTACTGAGAGAACATCGCTGCTGGTTGACCCATGAGCTAGACCTCAACAATCAGAGGCTCTTGCACTCTTCCCCTGTTCTTGGAATGTGCATTCTGCTTGCCTTCCCTGTTCCCAGAAGCTGTTGCATGGAAACTGCCTTGAGATAGTGTTGTGATGTTGAGATCGTCTGGACAGTATACATGATAGAACCCAGGTAAGGCCTCTATACAAGATTTTAATATTTGGTGGGCAGGTTCAGAGATCTACTCTTCCTGGAGCTGCCTAAGACAAGGTCATATGTAAGCTCCCTTCCTTATTAAATCTTCCACCTATCTGGAATACCTTGCCTCTTTCTCGAGTCTCTCCCTGCTATCCATGTATGAGGGCCTGTTTCAGCTTATACCTGGGGAAGTTCTTGAGGGGCTCTGAACAATAGCAGTCTACACCATCACCCAGAGAATCAATCTTTAGAGATAGAGATCAAATTTGATATGTCTTTATAATAAAGTATGAGGAGAGCTTGTGTTTTGAAAGCAATGTATTCAGGTTTAAATTCTGACTCTGCTTTCTATTAGGTTGTAAGCATTCAAGATTTAATTTTTCTTCCTTTTTTTTAAGATTTTATTTATTTGAGAGAGAGCATGAGTGCACAAGCAGGGGAAGTGGCAGGCAGAGGGAAGAGCAGGCTCCCCTCTGAACAAGGAGACTGATGGAGGGCTTCATCCCTGAGCTGAAGGTAGACACTTAACCAACTGAGATACCCAGGCACCCCCAATTTAATTTTCTGAGCTACATTTGCAAAAGAGAAATAGCACATATATTTAAAAAAAAAAACATTGTTGTGGTTAACTAAATTATATTATGTAAAGTAAATATAAAAATTCAACAGATGGTGGTCGTGGTGAAGGAGAAAGAAAAGGAAGAGGAGGAAGGGCACAGCATTTATGAGTTTACAACCAAAATCTTAAAAAAAATGCAAACAAAACAAAAAGAATAAAAATACTTTTCTTTGAGGATATTCATGTGTGTGTGTGTGTGTGTGTGTGTGTGTGTGTGTGTGTGTTGTCATACGAAATGTGTTTCTTATATAGATCCCAGTCAAGTTTAAAAAAAAAAATCTCAGGAGACAGTTTAATAGTGTGAGGATGATGTTAGTACCTTTTCATACGGTTCTTAACCGTAAGTTCTTAAATGAGTTTAAGCAAAGTACTTGAAGCAGCATCTGCACAAAGTAAACAACTGGTAACAGTTAGCAATTATAACTAGTTGAAGTTACAATTGTATTGGTGACCTTGTCACTGTCTCCATCCATGTGAAGAGTGTGCTTTGATATGTACTCTCTACTATGCCATACCTTCTGCTAAAATACAAAGAAAGACCTTCCTGTGTCACCAGTTTCCAGAATGTAGAACAAAAGCAAACAGTGGAGAGAAGAGTCTAAAATAAGACAGCCAACTTTTAATTTTGCCAAGGATATAAGAAAAACAACAACAGAATCTTCTTACATCTAATTATTATCACTTCCACCACCATCATTACCTCTTTCAAACCAAGTTTAAATACTTACAAATAAAGCAGAAAAAAATCCCCAAATAAAGTTTATCACATAAATATAAATTTATGGAAAACTTTACGGTATTTTACTTGCACCTCCTTAGAGCAAAGGAAAACACATTCTTAGATCAAAGTCCATTTAAGAGGCAGCATTCAAGATCCACATTTTGCCGAATTCCTAGACTCTTAGATTTAAAGCTATATCCTTGACTTCTGTGAGATTTGGTGCTTATTTCTGGAGGATACGATCACATATAACCTGTTTCTATATGTATGCACTTACTTGTGCATTCACTTACATCTTAGCATGTTAAAGGTGCCTCAAGTTCCAGGTTCTACTATTATCTACTCATAGATGGCTGGATAAAAACAAGTATTTAAGTTCTTCCAGCTTTCGCTTTCATTCTTTTTTTTTTTTAAAGATTTTATTTACTTATTTGACAGAGAGATCACAACTAGGCAGAGAGGCAGGCAGAGAGAGGAGGAAGCTGGCTCCCTGTTGAGCAGAGAGCCCGATGTGGGCCTCCATCCCAGGATCCTGAGATCATGACCTGAGCCGAAAGCAGAGGCTTTAACCCACTGAGCCAGCCAGGCGCCCTTTTGCTTTCATTCCTACATGTGGGCAGAGTTTATAAACATGGATTGAATAATGTGTGCAGTTACCTTCCTATACAGAGGCATGAGCAATATTCTTGGTGTTCTGACAAGAGACAAAGATAAGGAAATGACTAATCAAAGATAGATTTTTATAATCTTTGAAAAAGCAAAAATTAAGAGAGCAAAGAGGCATTCTGGGAAAACAAGGACTGCGGCCACACATGTTAAAGAATCAGCAACTTTTAAACTTCCTTTAAGACTTAGATACTTTGGGATGATTTAGTGTTTCTCTTAAGAGTTCCAATTTCAAATCTCTTGTGTTTACATTTCTTAAAAATTTTTTCAACCATTCAAGCAGGAAAAGGTAAATATAAACTAAAAGACATGTGACACTATTAGAACAGATCTATCCCCCAGAAACTGAAGAAATGACCATTTTAGAATCGGGGGATGTATTGTACACTTTCCCAACTAGATGTGTCTAAATGATGAGTCCAGGGCAGTCTCACGAAGGGACATTTCACTGTAAGTTTTAACTCTCTGGAGAAGTGCATGTTTGAGGAAAAAGAAAAAAAGGAAAAGCTGAACCCAAGGGAAAAGAGGCATATTAGTTATCTACTGCTGTGTAACAAATTGTCCTAACACTGACTTGAAACGACAAACATTTATTTTTTCATATATTCTGTGGGTTAGAAATCAAGACACAGCTTAATTGGGTCCTGTGGCTCACAGTCTCTCATACTGCTACACTCAAGGTGCCAAATGGGATGGAATCTAATTTCAAAGCTCAAAGGAGAGACTGTTCCCCTTCTGAACTGTCTTCTTATTTAATCTATTAGAAGCTGAGTCCCTAGCTTTGGCTGACACACGCAGAGAAGAGGGTCACAAAAGCATAAAACAAAGAGGTGAGGAGCACTTCGCGCTGTTTTAGGAATCCCATCCCAAGAGGTTAGAAGGCTCTGTTTAATCATATATTTCCCAACATTAAAAATAAGAAAAGTAGGAATGTTTGAGTGGCTCAGTCAGTTCAGCATCTGACTCTTGGTTGTGGCTCAGGTCATGATGTCATGGGTCATGGGATCCAACCCGACATCAGGGTCTGCACTCAATGAGGAGTCTGCTTGAGATTCTATGCCTCTGACCCTTCCCCCATTCTCTCTCTCAAAATAAATAAGTCTTTCAAAAATAAGAAACCAGAAAAGTGAATTATAAGAAAATCATACCAACAACCTACTAATACTGGGAATACTTTTTATTTGTTTTGTTCCAAGCCCATTCCCATTCTAAGAAGAGTGCCCGGCACACAGCTGAATGAAGGAAGGTGTGGAGGATACACAAGTCATGCCCCCTGTCTGGGCCTCTGATTTATACATTTGCACAATCAGAGGTTTGGAGTATGTAATCTCCACTTGATGATCCTCCCAGTTCTGGATGCCAGAAGAGACATATTTTCACACATCATGGGACTGCCACTTACAGTGTATTGATAATATCCAGTGTAAAGCAATACTCACAGTATGGACAAATGGATTTAATACAACCTTGGATTGGCCAAAATAATAATGTTCACTGGTGCCGGTGAACATTAAGAAACTGGCAGAGCTATCACTTTGCTTTTTCCTTCTTCAGTGCCATTAAAGGGTGTAAAATGTTCTGATCAATTAAGTCTGACAAAGTCCACACAAACACAATGAACAACATTAGAAAGACAATTGGAAATAAAGATTGCTCCGCTCTTGTTAATAACATGCCTTATTGAAAGTCTTCATTTTATATTTACATTTTGTTCCCTTAGGATGGCGCTTTCTCAGTTGTGACTAACTATTCAAAAAAAAATCAGGAAATAAACTGATTTTAGAGCCAGATCTTTGAATCTTTCTATTAGCATTTGTTAAAACACATCTTAAAAAAATGAAGTAGGGGCGCCTGGGTGGCTCAGTTGGTTAAGCAACTGCCTTTGGCTCAGGTCATGATCCGGGAGACCCAGGATCAAGCCCCACATCGGGCTTCCTGCTCCGCGGGAAACCTGCTTCTCCCTCTCTCAGTCCCTCTGCTTGTGTTCCCTCTCTAGCTGTGTTTCTCTCTGTGAAATAAATAAATAAAATCTTAAAAAAAATGAAGTATATTGAATTATATACTCTCACTAAAATATTAATATTTAAATAGCAATATTTAGTGAGAACAATTTTTTTACTTTTAATGAAATAAATTATTTAAAATGTTTCTTTCCTCTTTAGCATATTTCTCTTCAGATTTTAATGTCTATTTTGTGTTTTATAATAGTCCTAAACAGTACAGTAGTCCATTTATAATCCAATACATATATTTTATATACCTATAAACTTATATAAATATCGATATAAGTTTATACTGTATTTATTTATCTACAGAAAGAAAGATTGGGAATGCTGAAAGTTATTTTTATTCTTTGGAATTTCCATTTGAAAGACTTTATAAATGGTCCCTCTCACCTGGAACAAAAAACACAATCAGCCTAACTAGCTTCCGTATTGCTCCTGTCCTCTGTAACTTAGTCTTAGTCCCCAAATCACAGATACAGCTCAGATCATATAACTTCCCTAATTAAAATCCTTAAATGACTTTTGATACTCTGAAGAAAACCCAAGCTCTTCCAAAAATCCAAGATCCCATGGCTCTTGCTTACCACTGACCTCATTACCTGTCTCCCCAACTCGTTTACCTTCTACCATCCCAGTGATTCCTTCCAGTTTCCAGGACATATTAATGTCCTCTCTCCTTGAGGGCTCTGTTCCTTGGCTTCTTTCTGTTCCATCTATCAAACCCACTCTGTCTGTAGATTAGTATCTCTGTCTGCTTGTCACTCTCATGTCAACTTATCTGTTGCCTCCACAAAGAGCCTTTGCCTTCTAGTTTAAAGTACCCCTGTGTATCACATCAGGGATTTTCTTATTTTTTTTTCTCACATAGCACCTATGGCTATCTCTTTAGTTACTGGCTTATTGTTATCTTCTGCACTTGAATGTCATGCTCCATATGAGCATAAACCTATTCCCTCTTGACCAAGGCTGAATCCACAGTATTTAAAAAAAGCATTTGGCACACAGTAAGTACTCAGTGCCTATCTACTGGATGAATCAATGAATGTGCTAGGAAGACAGTCACATTACTCATGTTCTTCCTCATTTCCTTTCAGATAAAGGACAATTCAAGAATCACATACTTGGTAGAGCAGCAAGATGATGGAGGAATAGGAGACCTAAGTAGCATCGGGTCCCAGGAGTTCAGCTGGATGGTTATCACACCAGTAGGAACACCTACAGATGCAATGGGAGATTGAAGAGAAGAGCAGCAATTCTAGGAAGAGAAAAGTGACCACTTTCTGGAAGGTAGGACATGAGGAGAAGTGAATCAGTGCCAACATTTGGGAGGACAGACTCTGGGGAGAGGGGCCAGCTCCCACCCAGCAGTGGAGCACAAAATCTAAACTTTTAGAAGTCTGCACCACTGCGGGATGTCACCCCACAGGCTAAGCAAGGGGTAGAGCCCTGGCTGGGACAGTGTGTTCTCATGACCTGCGGAGTCACAGAAGGACCTAGGGGGCCTGAGAATAGCAAAGCTACCAGATATTGGAGAGGGTCCTCAGCTCAGGGTTACCTTAAACCATGATCTGAGCTGCAGTCAGGCCACCACTCTTTAAGCAGGGACCCCAGAGGTGGCAGATCCGGGAAGACCCCTCTCCTTCCTCTACTTGGAGGAATGGCGTGTAAGCACGCTGTAAGAATCTGCTGGCTTTGGAGACTCCAAACAGGGCCATGCGTCAGAGATAGACATGCTCGTTCACAGGTTGGGTGAACAGAGTGTCGCCAGAGACCATGGTGACAGGCGGGATTGACTGCTTTTTTCTGGCGGCACACTGAGAAGTGGGGCCCCAGCTCTCAGCTCTTCTGGGCCAGAGACTGGGAGGCCACCATCTTCAGTTTCATACTGCAGACCTGTACAGAAAGGGTTCAGGGAACAAAAGCTACCAAAAGGGAACCTGAGACGATTGCCAGGCCAAAGATAGGGCAGTTCCACCTCGGACAAAGACATCTGAGAATCAATACAACAGGCCCCTCCCCGAGAAGATCAGCAAGAGAATCCACCCACGATCAAGTTCACTGATCATTGAGAACTGCAGAACGTCAGAGCTAGGGCAATGCACCATGTAGAATTCATGGCATTTTTCATATGAGTCTTTAGTCTTTCAAAGTTAAATTTTATTTTTAATTTTATTTTTTCTTATTCTATTTTTATTTTTTTCTCTTTCCTTTTTTAATTTTTTAAACTATTTTATCAATAACTTTTAAAAAAACTTTAAAAATTTTTATTATTTCAGGCATATTCTATTCCTTCATTGTATTTGAACTTATTTTTTGTGTACATCTAAGGTTTTTCTTTCTTTAAAACATTGGGATACAGTTTCTTCTAATGGATAAAAATAAACCCTAAATCTAGTGCACGGCTTTGTTCTAGTCTCCAGCCTCACCATTTTTTTTCCATTTTTCATTTTTTTAACCTTCTTATCTTACCAATTCCTTTTTTAGAATCTTTTTTTTAATTTTCATTTTCACAGTCATATTCCATCCCTTCATCGTGTATACCCTTATTTTTGTACATATATAAGTTTTTCTTTCTTTAAAATTTTGGGAGGCAGTTTCTTCTAACAGAACAAAATATACCCAGAATCAAGTGTGTGGCTCTGTTCTATTCACCAGCCCAATCATACAGAGACAAACAGATAGAGATAGAAATAGAGGTTTTTTTTTTTCTTTCCCTTTCTTCTCCACCTGTTTTTGGGTCTCTTCTGATTTGGTTAGTATGTATTTTCTGGGGTCATTGCTACCCTTTTCATATTTTGTTCTCTCATTCATCTATCCTTACCTGGATAAAATGACAAGGCAGAAAAACTCACCTAAAAAAAAAAAAAAAAGAAGAAGAAGAAGAAGAGGCAGCACTGAAGGTAAGGGACCTAATAAATAGGGACATTAGTAATATGTCAGAACTAGAGTTCAGAATGACAATTATCAAGGTGCTAGCTGGGTTAGAGAAAAGCATGAAAGATACTACAGATTCCCTTTCTGGAGAAATAAAACGCCGTTCTGGAGAAATGAAAACTAAAATTTAAGCAAGTTGATATCAAACAAGCTATTAATGAGGTGTAATAAAAAATGGAGGTTCTTACTGCTAGGGTCAATGAGGCAGAAGAGATAATTAGTGATCTAGAAGACCAAATAATGGAAAATAAAGAAGCTAAGGAAAAGAGAGAAAAACAACTATTAAACCATGAGGGGAGAATTTGAGAGATAAGTGATACCATAAGATGAAACAATATTAGAATAATTTGGATCCCAGAAGAAGAAAGAGAAGAGCAGATGGTATACTGGAGCAAATTATAGCAGAGAATTTCCCTAATTTGGTGAAGGGAACAAGCATCAAAGTTCAGGAGGCTGAGAGAACCTCCCTCAAAATCAATAAAAATAGGTCCACACTCCATCATCTAATAGTAAAACTTACAAGCCTCAGTTACAAAGAGAAAATCCTGAAAAGCAGCTTGGGAGAAGAGGTCTGTAACATACAATGGCAGAAATATTAGATTGGCCACAGACTTTTCTACAGAGACCTGGCATGCCAGAAAGATATTAGATTGGCAGCAGATCTATCCACAGAGACCTGGCAGGCCAGAAAGGACTGTGTATGGATATATAGAGAGCACAGAACAAGGAAAATATGCAACCAAGAATACTATACTCAACTAGGTCGTCACTGAAAGCAGAAAGAGAGATAAAAAGATTCCAGAACAAAGAAATACTAAAAGAATTTGCAAACACTAAACCAGCCCTACAGGAAACATTGAAAGGGTCCTCTAAGCTAAGAGTGACCCTAAGAGTAACAAACCAGAAAGAAACAGAGACAATATACAATAACGGTCACCTTACAGGTAGTGCAATGGCACTAAATTCATAGCTTTCAACAGTTACCCTGAAGGTAAATGGACTAAATGCCCCAATCAAAAGACATAGGGTATCATAATATGCTGTCTCCAATAAATTCATTTTAGACCTAAAGACACCTCCAGATTTAAAGTGAGGGGGTGGAAAAACAATTTACCATGCAAATAGACACCAAAAGAAAGCTGGGGTGGTAATCCTTATTATCAGACAAATTAGATTTTAACCCAAAGACTATAGTAAGAGATGAGAAAGGACACTATATCATACTTAAAGGGTCTTCCAACAAGAAGATCTAACAATTTTACATATCCATGCCCCTAACATGGGAGCAGCCAATTATACAAACAAATTAATAACTAAATCAAAGAAACATATTGACAATAATACAATAATATTAGGGGACTTTAATATCCTCCTCATTGAAATGGGCAGACCATGTGAGCAAAATATCAGCAAGGATATGAAGTCTTTAAATGACACACTGAACCAGATGGACATCAGAGACATATTCAGAATATTTGATCCCGAAGCTACAGAATACACATTCTTCTCTAGTGCACATGGAACATTCTTCAAAATAGCTCACATTCTGGGTCACAAATCAGGTCTCAACCAGTACCAAAAGAGTAGGATCATTCCCTGCATATTTTCAGACCACAGTGCTTTGAAACTAGAACTTAACCACAAGAAGAAAGTTGGAAAGAACTCAAATACATGGAGGCTAAAGAGTATCCTACTAAAGAATGATTGGGTCAACCAGGAAATTAAAGAAGAATTTTAAAAAATTCATGGAAACAACTGAAAATGAAAACAACCATTCAGAATCTTTGGGACATAGCAAATGCGGTCCTGAGAGAAAAGTATATAGCAATACAAGGCTTCCCATGAAACAAGAAAGGTCTCAAGTACACAACCTAACCTTACACCTAAAGGAGCTGGAGAAAGAACAGCAAAAATAAAATAAAATAATAAAATAAATAAAATAAAATAAAAGCCTAAACCCAGCAGGAGAAGAGAAATAATAAAGATTAGAGCAGAAATCAATGAAATAGAAACCAAAAGAACAGTAGAACAAATCAACAAAACTAGGAGCTGCTTCTTTGAAAGAATTAACAAGATTGATAAACCCCTATCCAGGCTTATCAAAAAGACAAGACAAAGGACCCACATTAATAAAATCATGAACGAAGGAGAAGAGATTACAACCAACACCAAATAAATACAAATTATAAGAACATATTATGAGTAGCTATACACCAGCAAATTTGACAATCTGAAAGAAATGATGCATTCCTGGAGACATATAAACTACCAAAACTGAACCAGGAAGAAACAGAGAACCTGAACAGATGATAACCATTAAGGAGATTGAAGGAGTCATCAAAGATCTCCCAAAATACCAGGGCCAGATGACTTCCCAGAGGAATTCTACCAAACATTTAAAGAAGAATTAATACCCATTCTCCTGAAACTGTTACAAAACAATGGAAATGGAAGGAAAACTTTCAAACTCATATTTTGAGGCCAGCATTACCTTGATCCCAAAACCAGACAAAGACCCCATCAAAAAGGAAAAATACAGACCAATATCCTTGATGAACGTGAAAATTCTCACCAAAATACTAACCAATAGGATCCAACACTACAATGAAAGGATTGTTCACCATGACCAAACGGGATTCATTCCTGGGCTGCAAGTTTGGTTAAACATCTACAACTCAATCAATGTGATATGGTACATTAATAAAAGAAAGAACAACAACTATATATTCTTCTCAATAGAGGCTGAAAAAGCATCAGACAAAGTATAGCATCCTTTGTTGATCAAAACTCTTCATAGTGTAGGACAAAGGGTACATACCTCAATATCATAAAAACCTTCTATGAAAAACCCACAGCAAATATAATTCTCAATGGGAAAAGACTGGGAGCTTTTCCTGTAAGGTCAGGAACACAGCAGGGCTGTCCACTATCACCACTGCTATTCAACATAGAACTAGAAGTCCTAGCCTCAGCAATCAGACAACAAAAAGAAAAAAAGGCATCCAAATTGGCAAAGAAGTCAAACTCTCACTCTTCGCAGATGATATGATACTTTAGGTGGAAAACCTAAAGGACTCCATTCCAAAACTGTAGAACTCATACAGGAATTCGGTAAAGTGTCAGGTATTATGCTGAGCGAAATAAGTCCGTCAGAGAAACACAATTATCATATGATATCTCTGATATGAGAAATTTGAGAGGTAGGGTGGGGAGTCATAGGGGCTAAGAAGGGGAAAAAATAGATAGATAGATAGATAGATAGATAGATAGATAGATAGATAGATAGATAGATAGATAGAATGACAGTTTTTTTTAAAGATTTTTATTTTTTTTTATTTATTTGAGAGAGAGAGAGAGAGAGAGAGAGAGAGAGAGAGAGAGAGAGAGAGAGAGAGAAAGCATGAGCAAGGAGCAGTAGGAGAACCAGGTGCCCTACTGAGCAGTGAGCCTAATGTGGGGCTGGATCCCAAAGCCAAAGGCAGACGCTCAACTGAGCTATCCAGGCTCCCATACTTCTGAAGTTTGTTAGGAATACCATAGGTGATAAAAGTAAATTTTCAGTGATAAGGATGACACAGGAGGCAAAAAATATATGTTTGTTCTTTCCATTCTCTCCTTCAAGGACCATATAATTCTCTTAATGTCACTTATTTAAAATATCATCACATGACACAACAGAGCATATGAATCAGAGGAACTACAACCTCAACCTTTTTCTAGAACACTTCTAAGACCTCTCTGCTTAACCTCTCATTGGTAAGTTCTGCTCATTCTCTTACTTTCTCTCCTTACATTTCTCTAAGAACCTTTTCTTCCAGAAAAGAGCCCGGCTACCCTAAGTTGATAGAGAGTCTTTCACAACTGGACCTCAGAGTTGGCTTGTATATAACATCACCTTTGTATCACTCCAGCCTCTCTTTTCATGACTGTCTCAGGGCATGTTGCTCCATCCCAGCTACATCTTCCTTCAGGACCATCTATACTGACTCCTCATTGACATTCCCCAGTTCTCCCAGGCAGAGTTGAATTGCTGGCACATTAATAGGAACTAGGTACATATTTATCCATTTTTCTTCCCATCTGCAGTTAGGTTAGGGGGCCACTTTTCTTCAGGACATGTGAATTTACTAAGAATCCATCAAGTGACAGATTCTTCATCTAGATCTCTGGCTATGGGATTGAGACATATTCCATTAAAATCACTGGGTTTATAGGATCCAACTTGCCTGCCATGGTGTGAACTACGAATTTCTAATTAGCAAAATGCTTTGACCTCTGAAGTGCATTCACACCTTCAATGCTTTCTGTAGTTCAGAGTAGGGCTTTTGCATGGTGGCAGCCAGATGCTCAGCCCAGCTATGCTGAGAATACTTCTTCCATATTCTCTGAGAACTTTGTGGAGGCATTGTGCAGATACAATATCAACATGAATGCACATGAGTCCTTTTGCCTCCCTGAGTCTGATTCTTTCTACCAAGTCATTCTAACATGCATCGAGGGATCCCCATCCCAGTGGAGTATAGTGATAATAATTATCATTTTCCCTGAAACATCCCAGCTAGCTGGCTATTATCCCCCCTTTCTCAATTGTGGAAATTGAGCCCATGCAAGTTGCTGGAAGCCTGATAGCCATTACTTGACAAATCTGAGATTCAACTCCATATTTATCTTACTAGCTGACTATCATTTGCAACAAATTAAAACTGAATTTCAACTTGCTTTGAAAAACCTGAAGACCAATGACCGATGTGTCTTGTACCCTGATGCCCTCACGCATGCCCCCTCAGCTCACACATTTTTGCACTTTACCATCTAGGTAACCATTCTGGACTATAGCATAATTCCAGTTTTAAATGTCTCCTTCTTAAATGCACTTTGTAATTGAATGTGTAAGGATTTAATTGACTGTTTTATTAAATTTTATACAGCTCAATCTTGGATTGCTTAGTAAATAGAGATAATGGGCCAGTCTTTCCAAAATGTGTTCCATTCCCCAAGTACACCAGAATTACCTATAATACTGAACAATGTTGTTTCAGCAGAATCAGAGTTTCAGAGGTGGTGGTGACCTATGGTAATCTCCATTTCGACATTCACACCAGTAATGGGAATGTATGGCAAAGCTTGAAAGTCACAGCTCTGAACGCTCCATTTCACATACCCTATCCCTCACCAGCCTTAAGTCTGCAATACTTACAATGAATTACTGTTCCCAGGGTGCAAGCCAAGAAAGAAAAAAAAATTATGGACCACCATTTTGGTAGTTTGCTTTTTAGTTAACCTTGCAACACACTGGTGAAGTGGATATTATGGGACCTATTTCATACTTTGAAGTTCAATCTCTGAGCACTTAAGTCATTGTTAACACAGCTCCAAAACCAATGCCCAGTTTGGTTCCAACTTCTTTGAGGTATGTTTATATATAACCCACTTTCCCTGCTGTAAGGGAAGAGGTTAGTCCCTCCTGCCTTGTGACTTTTTTCTTATTATGTTGCTCTAAATATGCATTTTCACCAGCTGGAACCTGGAAAACACATTGCAGGGAAGGAAGAAGAACCTCTCTCTGCTACCTTATGGGGTCTGGCTGAGTTTTGCATGCCTAGTTTTCATTTCTGCCACTTAAGTAGGGAATTCTGGGCATCTGTACTACCTGGTTAGATTCAGTGATGGATGAGACTGTCTCCCCCACTTCCTCTACAGCTCCCCACAGCTCTGAGAACAAAGCTCTGCACGAGAGAAATCTTCCATAAATGCTCTTGACTAATGATGGCCTCCGTGTCTGACAAGCACAGCATCCAATTGTGTGCAGCAAATGAATGGGCCTCATCTAAATTAAGCAAAGTGTCAAGTCCTGTATCCCAAAGGTCTGTCTCTGGGGCCACATAAACTGCTCTGAGTGACAAAGTAAAGATAAGAGTTAGAGTTAGTTAACATGTATGTGAATCTAAAGATGTTTGCAGTCATTTTCTGTTTCCTTTTACTTATAGAGAGGAATAATACATAGTGGTTAGACATAGTGGTTAGACACAGGGACTGTGAAACCAGATTGCCTGGGTTTCTTTGTCACTCCCACTTAGAACCAATGGAACCCTGACAAATGTTGGTGGGGACCTTGCATTCCTCATCTGCAAAGTGGGAGTAAAAACACCCTCATTATTTAACTGTGAGAGTTAAACAAGTTAGTATGTACAGAGTGACGAGCAAACAGTCACTGTAGGTGATCAAAAATGTTATCTAGTATTATTATTAACGAGATCTCTATTGTGAAGGCCCAATGGGGTAGACCTGAAGCTAGCTTCTCTGCATACCTTATCACAAAAACTCTGAAAAGGAGGTATTTGTAGCAAATGTCCGTGTTCTACTTTTACCAGAGTAGCCCACTTCAGAGGCTCCCTTGTGGATAGTTTCAGTATGTGCTGATTTCTTCCAAACATGTCGACCTGACATTCTTTGTTGCCTTGTCCAAGAGTGTTTACTGGCCATTTTTAAGTGGAAGTACTGGGGGGGATAACACCTAAGGAACAGCCCTCAATCCATGAGGCATGCAGTTCCTTGTCACGATTCTGAGGCCATTCTGGAAACTCAGTTTCCAGTGGGACTTCGCTGCAGATGCTCTCAATGATACTTTACCTGTCAATACACTCTGTACTGGCCCCTTCTTGCCTCACTCCCCTACCCCTTACATGTTTGCTGGGATCATCTCCCAAATGCCCGCATCCAAAACCTTGTCTCATAAGCTGCCTTTGGAGGAATATAGTAGACAAGGACAATAAAAACGTCCTCACTTTACACATGGGTACACTAAGGCCCAAGAAGTTCACTGTATTCCACAGGCCATGCTCTTTTCTCTTCTATGACATAACTGTCTTCCAGTCCTTAGCATAAGACTTTAAGTATTCTAAAATCATGGTTAACAGTGCTGAGGACACAGAATCCATTGGAAATTGGGGAAGGTTCTGCAGAGACAGTGACATCTCAGTGACATCTCTCATCTGCAAAGATGAGTAGACAATTGCATGCCTAGGGGAGGTGGACAAAGATGGACTAGTAAGTAGTCATATACATAGGAATAACCTTGTGAGTTGTTAAAATACTAAAATTCCTTCACATATCTTGCTGAGTAGGATTGATCCCTTCCTCTGGTGTTTCCTGCTGCTCTACATCCCTAGACTTAACCTCTGAGACCCTGGGACTACCGATGACCCAGAAACTTCTGGAGTAGCACAGTAGGGGGTTTCCAGGACTCCAATCTAGCAAGGGTTGGTGACTGAACTGACTAGTTGGTCCCAGATATTACCGGTTATTAAATATTTGTAATAAACCCTCTTGGCAGAAGGAAGAGCACTAGAGAAGAGATTTACTTTTCAAATATAATGTTCTCCCCTCTTCCTTTTCGAGTGCCTCATTCATCTCATAGCTTAAAAATAAATGTCTCCTTGATACGTTGGCCAACATAAATTTTTAATGCCATGAGCAATTACCCAGTGAGTATATTCCCCAAAGCACACAAGCTGATGAAACAGAGCCCAGTGCTTAGCTGTGAAGACTTCCACCTATGATAGCAGAAGCATATGGTCTTCCAACAGGCCAGTAATTCCCCAGATTTCCCTCCAGTTGGCTTGGGAAAGACCAAGCATGCATATTCATGGTTACTGAAGGACATGGTCAGTGTGAGGTTCAGTGAGCTGAGAAAAGGAAAATGACTGCAAGGGAAGAACAAACAAAACAAAGGGCTTCCAAGTCCATGTTTCAAGTTGGAAGGCTGTATTTTTCACATTAATGAAGTCATCTCTTCTGACACCCTGAATTTGATCTTCCAAGGAGAAGGAACAAGGGGTCATGATTAAAGACAAAGACTTTGCAACTTAACAAATGGACATCAGATGCCCTTGTGTACCACACTCTAGATTAGACATTGATATGTATTAAGGTTCTGAATACATTTGCATGTAATTTTACTTTTTAATCGGAAGATACAGAGTTTTCAGGAGGGGGAGGAAAATTAGCAATCCCATGAGGACTGGCTGGAAGAACGGATGCAAAAACATTCAAATTAGATTTCAAAAGGCTTATTTTAAAAAGGAATATATGAAGATTTTTCTTTGTCGTGATCATAGCAAAGAGGAAGAAAACAAAAGTAATAAAGATCCACATCTCAGAATGAAACGACCAAAATTAGAGGCAAGCTAATAATAGCCCCAAAGCCATGTCCTCAGAAGGTTCACTGTTAAAGAAGTTACCTAACACAGATGAATCTGTTATCTATGGCCACATGCTGGAGGATGACTTTTTGAAAATAACCATCTTGGATGGTAACTGATCTCTGTCTATTCATTCTGAAAGTCAGCTGGCACTAGGGAGATAAAAAGTAAGATGTCTGAAGTATACCCCAGAGTTAGTAGAGGAGTGATTAGTGCTGCCTTCAATTCTGTCTACAGAATTGTGCCCTCTTCACCCTCTCTTGGGGTGATGTTGAACTCCAAGGGTCTGGGCGATTTACTGCTCTGGGCAGCTGGGCATCTTGCTCCATCCAAGTGCCTTTTACAAACTTTGGCCAGAGGTGCTTCTGCTACCTTCAATAATGACCCTTCCCTCTACACTGCAATTGCAGAGCTCTTCAACACAAAGAAGTTGGTGGCGGGAAAGAGATCCAAGTTTTCAATATTTAACTGCTAATAATTTCATTCTTGTGAATGAAATTCATAAACTGCTAATAATTTCATTCTTGTGAATGAAATTCATAAGTGCCTAACACTGTGCTGGACCCTGGGAGGTCCAGTGCCACTGAGGACGTCATGGATTTGGTTACAGAAAAGAAGGTGTCATGGGAACAGAGATAGTCCCACCTGGAGGGAAAAAGGGAGAGGAAATACTTGATGTAGGGTCTTCCCAAGGAAGTTCAGGGGCCAGCTGTTTCGATGTGTGGTAGACCATGACATTCATTTCAAGTGACTTGGTAAGATGCAGAAATGTCAGAGAGAATGTAACAGATCCGGGACACTTCAGGGAGGTCTGCATGATCAGGATATAGAAGGGAGGGGTGGAACCCAGGCTACCAGGGGAGAAGGCAGAAACTGAGAGGAGTGCCCGCCCTAATTCTGGAGGAAGGAGAGGACAGTGTACAGGTCTGATAAAAAGGAATGACAGGGTCAAATTGGGTTTTAAGAAAAGCTGCAGCAACCACAGCAGTCTTAGCAAATAGTGAATGTGCCTGTCACCACTGTAAGCACTTTTCATGTAGGTGATCCTCCCAACACTCCTTGGCAGTAGTTCCCCTTATTCATCCCATCTTACAGACAGGGTAAGTGAGGCAAGTTAAGTGAGATAAAGCAAGTAGTAGTACTAGTAAGGGGTGAAGCTCAGGTTTAAACCTTCATGGACCTCTGTGGCCCATGCTTGCTAACACTATGCCATTTTGCTTCTTCATAAATGACCGTTGCCAGCGTATGTGTTCATCTGACCTACTCCTCTCCATTTCCGCGAGGAAAATTAAGGTAGGTACCACAAATCTGTTTCAGGAAAGGTCACCCAGAGGAATCAGTAATATATTCTCTTTAAAAATATTCTCATCAGTCACTTTAACTCTAGGTGTCTTTAAAAAACAAATGTAAACACAGAGCTGAGACCAGCAAAAGTAGGCTGATTTCATCAGGAGTCCCTAAGTCTTGTATACTCCTTTATAAAAACACTCACAATACTGGATATGCCTAGTAAGATGCTTGACAGTGACATTCGCAAGGCATCTAGGAAATCTTCAGTGGTTTTCCAACAATGTTGCAAGTTAATGACTATAAAGCAAATCAGCTAGTCTTCCCCTCAAGTTTCTTTTCATTACAGGCAGTCACTTTAAGTGGCAATGACACTCATTTGTGTAATAGTAGCAGTGATGAGAGAGAAGAGCTATTGCTTCCACCCCTTCTTGCCAGACTCCTGACAGTCTCATCTCCCACTCTTGATTGAATCCTCTAACCTGGCATTTATAGCCAAGGTGATCTATACCTTTAATGGAAAAAATTAACTATTGGGAAATATGCACACAAATCATGTAACTGACTATTTACCAACTTCACTGCTAGCTTCTTATTGAAGCATAAACAATTTCAGGGCAATTTCAAAGAGCCACTTACCTTTCCAATGCATATCCATCAATGTGTTAAAGCCGGCTTTCAGAGCGTGATTTCAAATGGCAGGCATCATGTTCCCTGCTAAGATAAAGGCCCTCATGTCCTATTCAGTTGTTGTGAAGGCTGTGTTACAGTATCACCACACAATAAATCAAGAATGCATTTGTTATTTATGAGAGATTTAGAGTTCTTTGTATTTTCCTACTGCATCTTTTCTGTCTTCCTTGTTCTGAGCTTGTTACTTCTTTCTCACTGTCATATAGGGGAGGATTATTAAGTAGGTGATTGAAAAACACCACCCACATCTGAACAGTTGAGTGTTTGTTGAAGAGGATATAAAGAATGAACACCTATTGGCCAGAACACTGTGCCTGAGTGGCAGGCAAGATAACTCAAAGAAAGAAGACAAAGAGTGCAGCTGGAAGACCACCATTCCCAGGCTCTCCACACCTCATTTTCCAAGGACAGAGATTTCTCATGGGCTCCACAATCAATCAAATGAAAGAGGGTAAACTCTGGGGTCAAAAACTCAACTGAAACCACTTTTATTCCTAACAATGGGAAATAATCTGTGCGGCCGTGGAAAGACCAGCTAGAACCTGTTCCCAGGCCTGGGGAACACATTTGTAAACATGCACATCACTGAGGGCTGGCAGGGTCTTTGCTCATTCAGAATTTTTGGGGGGGAGGGCCTGCTACTCTCAACTACAGAATTTTTAGAGATGCTATTTGTAGACATGATGCTACATGAAGGAAGGAAAGACGGCTTTAGCAAAGCATCCCCAGAAATCGCAGTGCTTACCTGAGTACACCGGGGGTGGGGAGGCAGCTTCCAGGGCAGTGACCAGAAAAGTGAACTCTTTCAGACTAGAGCCCCTACTTAGGACACAGACATTAATCTAAACAGAGGATGACTTTAATAGCACCAGTTATGCAGGGGTTTCCACAAGCAAGTAGAGTAGGTGGGATGACATACAGCTCAGTGTCTGTGCTATTTGGGTTCTGAAGATTGGGAGAGAATGAAAAAAGCAGACAGGTTTGACTTTTCACCACGGTCCATGACATTTGGGCAAGAATCGTCCCTATCTCTGAGTAGAAGTGATAAGGCCACCAAATAGCCCCTTGCTACGCATCCCAGAACTCCACTGAGGATGACTCTGCACACAGCTGCCTTATCGCAAGTGAAAACATTCTAACTTGGTTCACCTCTTTAGAACTTCTTGTATGTAAGGATCAAGGACACTCCAACTGTCTACACTAATAATGGTTCCATTATCCCAGAAATTCTCGATCAGGAAGGTATGGTTACAGATATTTTTGTGGTTTATTACAGGAACTTCCTAAAAATCTGTCTATTTCAATATAGGATTAGATCATCCTCTTCCAAGGAAAACAAATTGCCACAGGGGAAGCTGTCTTTTTTCAGGATGACTTATGACTCTACCTGCCCAAATCCTCCAATCAAACGACTGCTTACTCCCCAGCCCTCCGTGCTGTGTCCACCAACATGAAACTGTAAGATCACACACTTGGCTCAATTCTGATCAAGCCTCACCCATTAAAAGTAGTGCCTTAGGTCAGACACCCAAATTGTAGAAAGATCTGCCTTTGCGCTTCCTCTCCTGAGAGGCTATGAAGACTCTATTTCAGGTAGTGTCCTCCTTTACTGCAGTAAATGGTACATGTGACTTTGCGTTATCAACAGACTATGCTGGTAGCTCTGTCAGGGAGCTGATAGTCAACGCCCCACATTTCAAGCTACTACTATATTCTGCTGCCTCATGTTCTTTCACAGGCCACAGAAAGTCAGAGTTAAGTATATGCCTAGGAGTGGAATTTCTAGTTCATATGGCAACTTGATGTTTATCTTTTCGAAGAACCGCCTGTCTGTTCTTTCTCTGCATTTCTGCTTTGCCACTTAAAGAGAACTAAGGCAATCCAAAACAAAGTGCTTGGGAATTGGGGGGCTAAAATAGGAATAAAAGATTAAAATAAATGATCTTCTAGATTAAGAATGGGAATGAAAAGATTAGTTAATTGGGGGTAGGATGATTGGGAAACATCAGTACTGTGAAATTATTATCCCCTGACAAATGAAAAAAAGAAAATGGGTTAATGTAAGATGAAGCCTCGTTTCTCATGACCCTTTTGGGAGTTTCACTTAATTTCAGCAGGTCAGGCCACGTTGTCTGCCTAAGTAAGAGTTGGTGGTCACAGGATTCCCTCCTGGAGCTCAGCTAAAATCTCCCATTGGGCAGGCATCACTTATCCTTCTCACTAATTCAGGATCCTTGCCCAGACTTTTCCAGATATGATCAGAACATTTATCAATCAAACAGATAAGCTCAATTAGACACCAAGGTTGCTTAAGTATACAGAACTGCATAAAACTGCTATGTACAACTGTATCAACTCCCTATTTATGAATAATGGGAATTTAATGTGGAAGTTATAGACTTCATGGAAAGAGTTATGCAGTAAAGAACTGTAGTTAGGCAACATAATATGCACCCATCCCACCCAAAGATTTCCACAACCTTATTTCTTAAACCTGTGAATATGTTCCCTTTACCTGGCAAAAGGGACTCTTGTAGATGGAATAAGGCTCCAGACCTTAAAAAGAGATTATTCTGGATAATGTGGATAGGCCCCACATTGGCCCTTCAAAGTGGAAAAGGAAGACACAATGGTTACTGAGAGAGATTCAACTATGAAAGAGAAGGCAGGAGAGACTGGAAACATGAGGAAGGCTCCAGCTGCCATGGTGGGTTTGGAGGAAGGATCTGTCACACACTAGTGCATCAGATGGGATCAACCCACAGCTTCTGGTGAACAGACAGACCTCAGTTCCATGCCATGAAGACGCAAATGCTGCCATCATGAATAACCAGTAAACACTTTACCACCTAGAGCCTCCAGAAAGAAACACAGTGCTGGTGACCCAGTGATTTTAGGCCAGTGAGACCCACGTGGACTTCTGACCTCTAAGAGGATTCATGTGTGTTGTTTTTAGCCACTAAATTTCTGGCTATTATTTAGGGCACCGATAAAAAACAAATGCAAAAAACACAACCACAATGTCACAGGCTTTCTTCTATCAGGGAAATTATTGCAATTTATTCTCAAAGTGTTCTTGTGAAGTAGCTGCTTTGCTTGACTTGACTTTATTTTGAATACATGAGAGAACTGTGGTTCAGGGATGTTCAATGATCTGCTTAAGCAGTAAGTGACAAAGGCAGGACTCCAGCTCAGACCTTCTGACACTGCCTCCCTTTTTAAGACTATCTCCCACTTATTTGAAAACCTTTCGAATCTAATTCTTGTATTTTAATTTTAATATCATTGGGTCATTCTAGAACTTTTGGTTTCATAGGCAAAAATTTGGGCATGGGGTACATAAACTCAGCTCTTTTTATAATTCTGTATTGGTGGCAATTGCTGAGAGCCCCTGTTGTCACAGTTGAACCCTCTCTACTTGGCCTGATTACTTCTTCTTGTCTATGTATTATGCCCAAGTTCAAAATGCATACACTAAAGAAATTTGACAGTTTCCCCACAGAACATAGTTGTATATTCATAACCATGAAGTGATTTGTGTGAAAGCCTACAATGCCAAACAGAAAAAAAAATTAGGGTTTAGAGTTCCCTATTTATATGTTTGTGGAGCCATAAGGATAATTATAAATACCATTAGTCTTCCAGACGTTCACAGACTGAACACAGTTATACACCACTGACTATTAGAAAAAATGCTGACCAAAAAAGGATGAACTGGTTCTTTCATTTTCACTATGTTTCAGAATATGTACAAATAAATGACCTTATTTCTTAAACCTGCAAACAAAAGCACTGTCTTTACTAAGGCAGGCTTCTCTTCAGGCTGTACTTCCTGAGCCTTTAAGTAAAGTGTTTTTATGAACTTGTAGGTGTTTTGGATCACTGAGACTATCGATATATTATTGTTCATTTTTAAAAACCAATTTCCAGAGAAAAAACGTGCAGCATATGCTCAAACCAAGTTAGTGGAAGTAAGTTAGAATGTATTCTCCATCTAGATTAGCTGAATGAAACACGCTGCTGATGGGAGTAAGGTAGTGGTGGGTTCTCTGGAAACCTGGGAGAATATACAACTTGCCCAAAGTGGGAAGCTGCTTAGGTCCTGACACCTGTTACAGCGTAGGATCAAGATGGGTTATGGCCATGTTTTCTGATTTTTAAAAGAACAGCCCAAAATATAGTTATTCTTATGAAATTTCTTGATTTCTAAAATATTGCCAAGTCTTTAGCTTCTTAAACCTATCTGCTGTCTGAATTTAGTTTTGGACTTCTTGTCTCAAGCTGGCTGACAGGTAGAAAACAGTAGTTATTGTCAGATTCAGAAGTGCCCACAAATGCAAAGAACTCCTATCACTTTGGTCTCGGGTGACATGTCATCTTTTCAGGGAAGCTTCCCTTGTCCTGGTTCACAGATCTAGGAACTGCAAAGAGCATGATTATAAACCAGATCCTTGGATCCCAAATGCCCTGCTGTTTTGACTCCTTCAATAAGGTGGCATTACAGGGGAAAGAAGCAGGCGGCACAGGGAAGGAACTTCAGGGGCTTGATTTTTAAGTTACCTTCACCAATACAAAAGTAGCCAGTAACTCTTCCACTAGATCCCTCAGGACAGCAATCCCACTGTTCACAAGAGCCACCAATAGGTTTCTAAAACTAAAAATCAATTGAACAAAACTAAAACCACTATCAATCCCCTCTTTTCCAAAGACACCAAAACAGTCTATCTATGCAGTTTGAACAAGTCTGTACACCACTTAGAAAGTGGAACCTGGAACCTGTGTGGTAAATCAAGTTCTTGGATGGATTCCCTAAATCATACGGAATTTCTGACTAGGGTTGAACTCTGGATAAATCCTTCTATCCATTCATTCAACAGACACTGAGCATTCTACATTAAAAATGGCAATCCTCACTCCTAGGTTATTTATGGTATAATTCAATGGTCTGCTCATCTCCTCATCTAGTTAATATAGAACAAGCCATTTTTATATGCTAAGCATTATGCTGGGTGCTAGGGTATAAAACACAATGTAGCTAAACACTAGAAACTGACATTTTGAGCAGTTACAGATGATGTTATAAACTTAGGATATTAAATTATTGTTGCTGTTGTCGCTAACACTAGCTGAATATTTACTATGTGCCAGGCGCGGTTTTAAGTATATTCCATATATCACTACACTTAATTCTAACAATAACCCTATGATATTTGTGCTATTCTAATTCTGATTTACAGCTAGGAAGCAGTGGAGCAGAGACTCGGGTCCCTTTATTCAGGTCTGCTTCGAAACGTGGAGTCTTAGTAAGAAAACCAAAAAATTGTGAAAGTGCTATTAATTATTATGAACAGTAAGGTGATTCTATAAAAGACTGTAAATTGAAGCCGAAGAAGTTCTAGGCTTTGACAACTTACATATATTTTTTTCCCTTGTCAACATTGCTTTGATTACAGCTATCCATTACCCCATAGCTCATGCAGTACTCTAAATTATCAGTATGATTAGATTTTTGAAACATTTTTAGTGTTGCAATTATGAACAATAGCATAATTAGTAGTTTTATAGGCAGCTGTAAGTATTGATTATGGCATATGTAATTTGATTAAACAACGATTTCTGCAATCAACTGTACTTTTTATGTCTTCAGATGTCTGAGAGCCAAACTTCTAAGTGCTGCGGAAGATTCAATATTTAACAAAATCTCAACATTTAAAAATTACATTTTGATCACCTCAATTTAACGAAATGTGAAGAAAAAATCTGCTTATTGAGAGTAGGTGCTTTTTCTTTTCTGATCTGCACATATTTAAAAAAAGTATTTTTAAAACTTTAATGGCTACAGTGAATGAGATTGCAATAAATAAGTATCGTACCTAAATTCCCTTGATTTATTGATAATGGAACAATCCAGACAACATTATAAATAGCTTCCAGCAAGGGTTTCCTAGGGCTCGAAGACAGTGAGCTGGTCCTAGTTTTTCTCTCCAAGTTTTGACTCCTCTTTCCTGGAACTCTGTGCCCTCAAGTGGCTCCCTGTGGCTCTGGAGGGCACACCTATTGGAAAGGGGCTTCTTGGTACCCCCGATTAGCTGACAGATTAGTGGTTTTTTCTATTGGACAGGTTTAATTCGGCATGCATCCTATTACTATGGTCCTGGCAATAGGCTTAAACAGAATCAGATCCCACCTCTGGTCTTGGGAATTCTCCAGGGCAAACCACATGGCTAAAAGGAAACCTGCGGGCTCCTCTCAAAGGGAGGAAGTAGGGCTGCTTGCTGCAAGTCGTGTCCATCATTAAAAAGTGTTCATATTCACTTTACATGGTTTCACATATTAACAAAACCCCCAAATGCCTACAGTGCGCAAGGTATTTTGCTAGTAAGTATGAAAAACAATGACTAAATTTTGGGCTCCACTTTCCAGGAGCTTTCAGTCTCCATGTGAAAAGTAGATTCAGCAATGAACAAATCACTTAAAAAGCTAACGAGGCTCACACACCTCACGAGATCACGAACTTACACTATTTTACAGAATGGCAGACGATTAAGGATCCAGAAAAGGTTAAGTAATATTCATTCAGAGCCTTTTATGTAAAAGGAGTGCAATTCCCTGTAGGAAGATGCCTACTAAGAATGCTTGTTGTTTTTAAAGTCTAATTAACATTTCGGTATTTGAAATAAATTCAGGTATTTGAAAATTTAACATTTTGGGGCACATCTAATTTCCTACTAATTGCAAAGAAACGGAAGATGACAAAAGTCACCTTCATTTCTCATAAACAACAAATGTAGAGTTTACCTCATATCACACATTTCAAATTTTTAAAAGCATCTACATTTCATTTTTGCCTTTTTCCTGACAGAGTCCCTGATGCCAGTTTCTAAATGATACTGCACTATGTATTTTAAAACATGCTTTTTCTTCTTCTCCATCCTGGGAACACTACTTTTCCTTCAAACTCTAATTCAAATATAAATCAAATGTAAATACACAAATTGAATCATACAGCATCCAAGCACTTTAAATGCAATATATTCATTACAGACCCCTCATCCTACTCCGTGAACACCAGGTTCAGGGCCAGCCCCTCCTTTACCCTAGCCATCTCCATTAGCTATCATCTTTTCTGACACACCCCAGATGTCTCTTTGTTGCATTATCCCTTTTTCTGCTTTCTGCCAGGTGTAACATTTTATGGAATCTCTGTGTAGTAGAATACAAGCCTGAGAAAATAAGTCAGGGTTATTTCTGTGGAGGTTGCAATGGGGAAAGTAAACAGCTTTGCTCTTTATGAGTTCCTTCCGATGAATCCTTGTTCATACAGAAATAACCTACTAGCAAACCATGTGCTCATCCCTTATCCCACAGAGCAGACAGACCCCTGGGCTTCTAGTCCAACAGGCAGTAAGGAGGCATGATGGCATTCCCTAACTGACAGCACACTCTTAGGCACTTCAATTCCAGATAAAGAACAGCAGAGGGGTCTCGTTGATAGGCTGGATTCTTGAAACGCTGATTTCTTGGTTCAGAAACTTATTTGCAATTAAAGATCACAGAAAAAACACTTGTAAAAATTTCATGTGCTACAGATTAGCTCTAACTGGGGATTGCAAGAGTACCCCTGAGTCTTTGTGAATGACAAGTTCACTTTTCACTTGAAATGCTTTGTTTTGTTCTGTTGACTTCAATAAAGCAAACCTATGAAACTAAGTTTGCCTGAATTACACTCTTAATAGAATTTTTTTTTAAGATTTTATTTATTTATTTGTCAGAGAGAGAGCACAAGCAGGCCGAACAGGCAGAGGGAGAAGCAGGCTCCCCGCTGAGCAGGATCCCCCCCCCCCACACCCTGGGATCACGACCTGAGCCTCAGGCAGACGCTTGACCAACTGAGCCACCCAGGTGGCCCTCTTAATAGAATTTTCAATCAAGAATAATATAACAAAAGGAACCTTATAGACAGGGTGGTGTTGGGTAAGATACCAACCACTGGTAGGCTGCCTGCGCCCAGCCTTGGCTGTCCAGGATTGGGTGCAGGAGTGCCGTGTGGGTTCTCTACTTATCTCTTCTTTTGTCTTTCTATTTTGATTTAAAGTCAACTTACTGATATCCTAAGGATCCCATAAAAAGCATCAACAGGGCCATTGCCTATCAAGGCCAGTTATCCTAGCAGCCATCCTAAACTGCATTAACCCAGCCTCTCTCTCAGCATTCTGAACATTCGGGCTCAGTCATTCACCACTTCAGGTTGCATGTAGGACCATGCATCCACGACTGCATCCACGTGAGAATTCAGGTGTCCTGACTGCTCTTTATAACACACCGCTTTCAGCATGGAAAAAGTAGAAGAGAATATACTATGTTCCCACCTAAAGCTATATCTCCCTGATCTAGCTTCCATCAACAAAAACAAAAGCCAAAGTGTATGTTTGTCCTAACTTTCTGGGCTCATGAAACAGAGTATTTCAAGTTGGGTAAATTTGGAGTAGTTGGAAAGGATCTGTACCATTTCCTATGAGGTTTTCACCAAGACCTTGGGTTCTTGGCTCTTTTCTCTTTCTTTAATGGCTTTAAATGTTTTTTATAGGTTAACAAATTACCTGGTTTGGGTGGGGTTTTTTTTTAATAACTGTAGACCAAAACTGTTTTCTGAGCTTCAGACTCCAGTTCATTTTGACTCTTAAACATTTAAAAGCACTAACTCAGAACTCTCAGTTTTACCCCCCTTTCCCACCTACTCTGAGCAGTCTTCCTATCTTAGATGGCTATCATCTGCACAGCCTCTCAAGTTGTGAACATGGGGTTCTTTAGTTTTCCTTCAGTTGCAGCACTGAATCCATCATTACATTATACTATTCTTCTTCTAAGATATATATATGTAAATATATACACACGTATATTTTACGTGTTATCCACACATGTGTTTCTACTCACTTCATTACAGCACTACTATCAGCACACTCTCTAAGCCAGTGGATCTCAAAGTGCCATCAGCATTACACAGGGACTCTTAGAAAGGCAGATATTTGAGCCTCCTCCCACTCTGAGACCTTCTGAGCCCCAGAGGCTGCTTTCAGGCAACAGCCTTGAGCAATGAAAACTTGATCAAGGTAAAGGGGCCCACGAAGACCCCCTGGCTGAATACAGACAGGCCTATCAGGGGACCCACCTCAAGATATCCATAGGCCCTAACTGACCAACAGGCTATCTACCACCAGGCACAGTTCCCTATGCCCCATACCTCCTCACCTTCCCCCTTTAAAACAGCCCCCACCCCACTGCCTGATTGCAGATACTTTCTCCTTTGCTGTCATTTCCCAGGTTCCCTTGTGGGGTACTCCATAAATTTCCATCTCCTTTGTTCTGCCTCAGGAAATCCTTTCTCCACAGGTATCATCGGCTTCCACTCCATCACTGCCCCACATCTGGGGGCCCCCATCTGGTCGAGACAGTCACCACACGAATCAGAAACCCTGGCTGGGGGCGCCCAACAATCTGTTTTCACAAATGCCTTCGGATGATCGTACTACTTGCTGATATTTGAGAACCGCTTCACTAACCATCCTATTCCACTTGATAGCTAAAATCAACTCTCAGTTGGTCTTCCTCTCCCAACTCTTGCCCCTTCCAAATCATTACTTTCCTAGTAGACAATTTTTTTTTATTCCTAAATTTGATCCAGTCACTCCCCTGCTTAATGCTTCTCAATGATTTTTAAGTGCACTCAGAATAAAATTTAAAAATGTTTTAGCATAGCCTGCAAGGGACTTCACACTATGTGTCTTATCAATAGCTCCCACCATGTACCCTCTCCTACCATCCTCCTCCCCTCCCTTAGTCATGCCATTGCCACAGCAGCCTCCTGACCTGCTTGGTGGATCTCTCTTACTGCTCACACTGCCGGCCTCTCACCTGGGAGGTCTCTCTCTACCACCATTATTCTCCCTGCTCTACACCTCGTCTCCTACTTTCAAATCTCCATATGTACATCTGTTTACTTGTGTATCATGCACCTCCATTCCTAGACCATCAATTTTGTGAGAACAGGGACCATGTTTGTTTTCTTCCCCCACCATGTACCATTGCCTTCTCAGATGCTTATCACATCATAGATGCATTAAAAACAAACAAACGAAAACCTGTTAAATGGCTAATCAAATCTAATTCTTATGAAGGATAAAATACAACCCAAATATGGAAAAATAAAATTGGTGTTGGCGTTGCTTCTTAAAAATTGTGGGCGTAAGAATTCCCGGGCAATATCCACAGTTAGTGAGTTGGGATTTTTTGTACATGGGCAAACTAAACATGCCAGAGATTTAACACTGGTGCAAGGGGTTATGCTAGCAAAGATGATGCAGCCATATAACCGTGTGGGTCTTACAATAAGCCCTGAGCAGTTCACATGTATAGCACAGACTTTGATTCTCTACCTTTAGTTCTGGCTAATCCATCTTTGTATCGCACAGGCAACACCCATTCAGAACACACTTTGGATATGTCAGCCAGGTTAGGCTACTTTGATTCTGCTTTTGATTAGTACCCCTTGAGTTTACGTGCTGAATTTTGTTTATTTGCTTGTTTTGCTTTCATGTTCTCTTTTGCTCACAAGTTTAGTATGCTTTAAGCTCAGGATAATTTTAGCTTTTTCTTTGCTTCTAGTACTCAGCATTCATCCTAGCTGTGGGTGGCAATGGCTGGCTGGCTGGCTGGCTCCATTCATTCTTGGATGCCAGATCACAATCCTTTGGACCCGGTCATTGTGTGAGATCACTCGGATGGGAGATCTCGGGAGAGGGAGGACTGGACAGGTATAAACAGAGCTAGGCCAGAGCAATGTGCAAATGAGGTGATTGGCCTCTGGCAGCCGTACCAAACCCCACTCCACACCCCCACTTATGAAAAATCCTCTCTTAGAAACTATGACCCAAACTCCCCGCCCTGTGACATTAATTTTGCATTCCCCTCTTGAGAAAACCAGCTCTCAATAATTTCCAAAGTGCCTTCTAAAGGTATAGATTGATAAACACTAACAGCATAATTCCCAGCTTTGTAAGAGATATTAGAAGGGATTTTCTGGGATAGGGCCTGTGATGGTTCATTTTATGTGCATGGGGCACCCAACCATTTGGTCAACCAGTATTTTAGGTATGTCTGTGAGGGTGTTTCTAAATGAGGTGAGTATTTAAACTGGTACAGAGAGTAAAACAGATTGCCCTCCCCAATGTGAGTAGGCCTCAACAAACTTGAATGCTGAAATACAACAAAAAGGCTGAGTCAGAAAGAATCCTCTTTGCCTTCCTTCCCATTGGGACATCAGTCTTCCCCTGACTTCACATTCAGACCGGAACTTACACCATTGGCTCTCCTGGGCCTCTGGCTTGCAAAATATACACCTTGGGACTTCTCATCCTTCATAGCTGAAAGAGCCATTTCCTTATAGTCTAGCTTCTATCATCCACCTGGTTGGTCACATTTCTCTGAGGAACCTAGAGTAAATCAGGAACCTTCTGGACCAAAGAAAATCAAGTGCTTGTATATACTATAGTATTTATGAAGCTGGGATGTCCTACCCAATTTATAAGTCTTGCCCACATAGCCAGCCACCACGCCACTACAGGAAGGGACCTGCTGCAGAACCTCTTCAAGCATAACCCTATCAAGTACACCTCAGCACAGAGGCCCCACAATGCCCTTACTTCAACTTCTGCTGCACTAGGTTTCAGGACCCCAACCATGAGGCTGAGGCATAGCCTATTTAAGAACCCTTCCGGGAAAGGAGGAAAATCATGGGATACATGAGCTGTTGAGCCCCAGCTAGGTTGGGCTCAGCCAGGGTGGAGGTACCCTAGCTCATGTGCTTTACTGCCTATGAAAATTGGTGGATTTATTTAAATAAACAATAATTTCAAGTAGGACACTGTAAATATTATGAGAAGCACACCAATGAATGTTGAACATGAAAGATTAAGAAACAAACAAACAAAAATTAAATGGCCAGAAAGCTGTTAGCTAACATGGAAGCAGGCACATTCCAAACAGAACCTACACAACTTCTGCAGTATATAAATGCTAATCAGACAAAGCCACTCAAGGACTATGGTGGAACAAGACAAAAACAAGGCCACTCCACAACTGGGTCTGAAACCAGACAGAGACAAAGATACTCTGCAACCATAAATATAACATCTCCCTTCTTCAGTTCTCCAAAGTACCCATTATTTCTTTTTTAAGTGACAACTCTTGCTTAGCCTTTATCCCTCAACCCCCTACACAAAAACCACCAAGACATACTATCATCAACTTGTGTCTATTTCCTAAGAGGGCCCAAACCAAAACTAGTCCATGTCTCCCAAAACCTCCTCCAAATCACTCACCTCAGCCCCAAACATATAATAAATGACATCTAAACTCTTTCATCCTGAAGAGGTTTTGCTGGCAGGAGCTTCTCTACACGCAACTGAAAGTTAAATAAACCTAATTGTTTCTGACTACAGATGACCAGCTGATGGTCTCTGGTTAGTGCACTTTGACCTAATCTTGCACAACGAAGTGGCCGCTTACTCAAGGTCATGTTTGACCAGAAGAGGGAGAGGTTATGAGTGCTAACACTGCAATTACTCAGAGAAACTCAGTAAAAACCCAAGTGACCTACTAAAATGCTCTAAATGAAAAAAAAAAAAATACATCACATATGAAGAAAAGAAGAAGAAAGAAAATCTGACCAAGAGAATCTTTTAAAGTATTAACAGGGTAACTTGTTTGTTAAGTGCTGGGTATAATGCCCAGCACAAATTCAAAGCACACTTTTATCATCATGATCATTATCACCATCACTATTATTATGGATTATCAATCCCTGCAGAGGATTTTAACAGGATGCATGCCCACATATATGTCCACACAAACATAAGAACATTTGCCTGATAGAGCATATTAAAAGTCTGTCCGCTCATCACATAAGCAAAGGAAGAGGAACATGCAGTACTCACATTGAGCTGAAGTTCATCTGTCCACTGTCCAATCAGACGGTAACCGGGGCTGGTGGTGTTTGTGGTCTGGTATTGAAAGATGTCATAACGCCCAGGGGCATCCCCATTTTTGTTAAACATTACCGGGGTGCCTGCACTCCCTGAGGAAGACAAGAAAATGCCAGATTTTATAATTGAGCTTCTATCCACCTCTTACGCCTTGGGTGATGGTCTGGAGACCTGCTGATGAGCAAGGTAGCTAGTAGATAAGCCCACTGTTTAATAGGTTCCCCCCTAAATAGGCAATGGGTAACCCCAGGGGTGACTCATCACTGTGACCTGTGGATGCTTACTATTACTTACTAGGGGAGCTGGGAAGATGACCTGCCTCCCTCTTTGAACAGTTTTATTTCTCAGTATTTCTTAGTATTTCAAGCTAATCTTTTCCCTTGTGGAGAAAATTAAATGGATTATTTCCCAGAGACTGTCTAAAGTTGTATTATTATTTTAGTTTCCACTTAATCATCAAATGTGGTTAGTAAAGAATCATTTCAAAAATAATACATTTTTAAAAGAAAATCTGAGAGAATTCAAAAGCAACCAAAGAAAAAGTTTACTTAAACATCTACTTTGATACTGATTGCATTTAAAAATATTTGTTGCTGACTATGTCTAATTTATAGGATTAGATGCTAAATTAGTTGCTAAAATGCTTAGCAACATACATGGAAAGTATTTAATATTAACTTTTTTTTCCCCCTCAATCTGCTATGTGGGTCTTACTTCTTTAAAATGTGGGTCTTAGAGGAAACCCATAATTTTGGCAGAATTAGACACTAAAGTCAACTTAAAAAGACTAATATGTTGAGAGAGAGAGAGAGAGAGAGAGAGAGAGAGAGAATCCTTTGAAAGTTAGATGTGACTGAAAAACTCCTTAGTATTAACCACATATAACAACTGGCAAATCTGACACAGACAATGAAAGATGTTGGTCTGGGTTACTTTCAGCAACAGTTACAATGGATTCATCAAAAGTTGGCAAACTGAGTGCTGTTTCTCTCATGATCCCTTGGAAACAGGATAAATACCACTGGCCTCAGGGTATGTGACTGGTATATCTATTCTCTAAGTTAATCTAGATTGATATTTTTCAGAGGAAAAAATGATCTATTTCTTGTCTTTTACAAGGAAGTTAAGGATCATTTATAAGCTGAAACAGAATCACTAAGAACAGAAGTTCATTTTGTTATGTTTTGTTGGAGAGGGGTAGGGTAAATTCAGATAATGAGCACGAAGCCCTCTTGAGAATTCTCATTATAAATTTAAGACCCTAATGATGGCAAAGTTCTGCATCTGGTTAGCAAAGTCATTACCTACTGAAGAAGCGGGGTCAACATGGTATTTGCATTAATAACATGGATGGAGGTGAGGGAGGGGAGACACGTTAACTAGAAAAGAGTAAACAAGCTTAAAATAGTTAAAAAAAAAAAAAGCACCTATACTTAGGGAAGAAGCAGGTATAATGCTCAGTGGCCACACACCACACATGAATAATCACTCAACACAAGAACAAGAGTTAGAAAATGGGTCCAAACAAGGGACAACATATTAGGTCATCAGAAACATACAGAATTACAATCTTACGCTGAAGTGGAAGAGGGAGTTCAAAATATAGGCCTGACACAGAAACAGCTAAAGAACTTCACACCATCCTACAACTGTCAAGCATAGGATTTTATGAACATGAAAAAAAAAAAATTGGAGCTTACAGTAGGCTCCAATGGCTCCCCAAATATTTCCATGTGCTAATCTCCAGAACCTGTGAATGTTACCATATAAAGTGAGAGATTTGGGGAGATATGATTAGAGATCATGAGATGGGAGACTATCTTGGATTATCTGGGTGAGCCTGGTGCAATCATAATGATCCCTCTAGGAATGAGGGAACAGGAATCAAAGGAGGAAGGAGTTGTGATGGTCAAACCAAGAAACTAGAGAGACGTGAGGAAGGGTTCACGACTGCAGAAGGGCAAGTGGCCCTCACAAGCTAGCAAATCAAGCAAACGCATTTTGTTTCCCAGAGCCCACAGAAGGAACAAGCCCTGCCTTCACCTTAACAAAGCTTGGTGAGACCCGTGTCAGACTCCCAAATTACAGAACTACAGTTATAAATTTATGTTGTTTAAGCTACTAAATTTACGGTCTTTTTTAAGGCAGCAGTATGAAACCAGTAAAGAGCTGGAGAACACAGAACATCAAACTTGCTAATTTTACAGGTGACAAAGTATACTTAGGTTCAAAAGGGGGAAGTTCTTGCCCCAGACTGACAGTTAACTAAACTAAAATAGTGATTAATAACTGGCTTCATAATTCCCAAGAAGGGGCTTAAATTCCAAGGAACCATCTTCTAAGTGCGACTGTTGTCATATTATTCATTCTCCTTCAGCTTCTGAATATCCGTAATGATACCTCTGTCATAGGGTTAATGGGATTCACTGTAATTAAATATACAAACTGCTCAGTTACAGGCCTTTTATGTAAAAAATGCTCGATAGATGGAAATGATTTTGTTTGTTATTTTTGTTTTTAAAACAAGCTCTGACCAGTTTTAGTAAAGAACAAAGTTGTGTGGTTTACTTTTCACCAGTCTGTCCTGGCCTGCTTCTAGTGAGAGCTGAATCACCTGCTCAACCATAGCCAGTGTGCCTGCTCTGTAGTATTTCCCACCCGCCGAGCCCCGCTACTATCACGGCTTCAGGGATGATCTACACCGGCTTTGGCCACAGGATATAGAACCCTATTGCAGGTCCTGGAACCTAGTGCAGCAGAAGTCTTGTACTCTAGCATGCTCTTCCCACTTTTCGTAACAAGTTGAAGCCTAGGTTGATCGACTCTTTTGACTTTTTCATCTTCTTCAAGACCACTATCTTCCTGCCTTAGGTGAGGGACAGCCCCACCAAGAGTAGATGCCAAGATGGCCAGGAGTGAGAAAGGAAAACTTTAATTTTTGTCATTGTTTTATTTGCTGGTATCTCAAGACCAGAACCCCTGCCTTCAGATATTCAGACAGGAGAGACACCTTCAGTGCACAGAAAGACTAACTGGTATCTTATTTGAATTTCTCCATCAGTAGAAACTTTTTTCCCCCTAAAGAGCAGATGAGAGCCCATTCTGAAGATGGGCACTGATCTATGAACAACAGTGCTCTGGTCCCACCAACTTGAGTCAGTGGATGCATTCTGATGTGGCCAAAGGCACTATTTCAATTTGTTTCTCCTTTGTCGTACCTGAACACTATCCCCAGAGCCCACAAAGGCACTCAATTTTGTCACAATAGAAAGTTCTTAAGCCTTCCTCATATGCTAATCAACATAAGCTTTTCCAGTAGAGAGGGGAAAACTCCCCTCTCCCCTACCCCAACACACACACATCAATAACATAAACAGCTTTTTAATACTGACTTTCTACCTTTGGTGAGCGTTCTAAGTATAAGGAGAGGAAACAAAATCTGGATTCCACATGTTATGAGCAAGAAAATGAGAATCCTATCATTTTGCAGGAAGATATTAATATTCATATGCTCACCTTTCTTTTCTTTCACACTGGATACTAGGATTCATGTTGTGCATTGCTGTAATCCTACAGCTTCTATTCATTAAATAATACGACTTGAGTTTTTCATAGTCTGAGAGAGAAAGCAGGAATATTGGAGGCCTGGGGCTCCAAAGGATCTCTAGCTCACTAGCCAAATATTCATCAAAATGAGACACACTGCCTAATCTTTCTCTCTTCTTACAATCTTTGTTAGGAGAAATGATTCTTGTCATGCCCTTTCCATTCTCATTAAAGTTCATGATTTAAAAAAAATTACGGCAGAAGAGCTGAATACTTCATCTAAGTGATGATTTGTAATAGCATATTGTGTGGCTTTGACCTTTTTGATGGATTCTATAATGCAACTGGCTTATTATTTCCAGGGTTTTTTTGGCACCATAGCTCCTATTTAACAGCATCCCTGAACTTCTTGAAAGAGAATAAAGGGGATTATGTTCAATGAAGACTTGAAGACTGTATTAAAATTTTTTTAAAAAGATCAAAGAAGTCCGGAGAAGAGAAAGAAGTTGTCAAAAGAGACATGATCACCTGCAGCAACGTCCACAGTATCAGGGCCCGAACACAAGTGCACAATGGTGAAGGAACAGGGCCACTTGTCAAGCTAGGATACTGAGAGGAAACCAGATGACAAGGTATTTTTTATCAATCTCCTCTACTAAATTAGAGTATCTGAATGGAATTCCTTTCTTCTAGAGCAGAATGTGGGATCTAGATTGCCCAGATGACAAGAGTTCTTTGCATCAAGGTATTCAGCTTTTTCTCCCACTTTACCACCCCATATACAGATTCCAGTAACACAGCACTAATTTGTGTTTAGTCATCTGTTGCTACTCAACAAACCACCCTAAAAATTAGTGCTCCAAATAATGACGACCTGTATTTTGAAATTTGCGCTGGGCTCGGCAGGGACATCACCTCTCTGGTCCTCATGTCAGTGGGGGCAGCTTGAAGCTCACATGCCTGATAATTGATGCTGGCTGTCAGCTGGGATCTCAGCTGGAGCTATAGCTGGAACACCCTCATAAGGCCTGAGTTCTTGGCTTCCTCCCAACATGGTAGCTGTTTCCATAAAACTAATGTCCCAAGAGTACCAGGCAGTAGCCCTGCTAGTTTTATGTCTTAGAAGCCACATAGCATCACTTCTGCATTTGTCATAGGCTCACCCAGATTCAAGCGGAGGGAACCCAGATCTTATCTCTCAACAACAAAAAAGCTAACCTCATTTTTCAACACATGAGGTGTGTCCTTCTTACCAAACAGCCCACTCCAATTTGTTCTCTGGAAACTAACATACGTAGATACAGATACCCTTCAGGTTAACTACTTCATGATATAGCAATTCTCTAGGATTAGACATGTGAGATAACACATTTGTTAAATTTACATCTGCAAGTAGTGACATCAAGTTGGATGGGCCAACACATAGATAAATAAATCAAATTTAGGCTCAGGCCACTACATTCATTTAGGATGCAGGAAAAAGTGGCTGTAAGTAATGAAGAAAAAAATAGCCATCTTTTCTCTTGGTGTATAAAAGGAGGTTAAGTACTTGGTGAACCTCTAACAATACTATCAGGGCGTTTTCTTACTTCCTAAATTGATGCTTTGGTAAATGTGAATTTCAGAGTTATTAAATTTTACTCTACTGTTCTGGAACAAAACTCCCAGGGGTACAAAAAAATTCAAACTAAAGTAATATAAGAGCACAATTAAGCTTATTGAGACAAAGAAAAATAAAAATCCTCCCTAAACCATGCTAAAAAAAAAAAGGCTCCATTCTCTCAGCAGAAATGATGCAGTAAACCTTCTTCTCAGACACTTAAAATAGTAATCAGGGGAGAAGGCTGTGGACTTAGGAACCTAGGTACCAAGTATGTAGCATCATCACTACCTATGTGTCTTTGAACATGATTCTAAATTTCTCTATGAATTTCCTTATCTATAAAGAACTAAGGAAAATAAGACAACCTAAGAAATTTTGTGTTTTGAATATTAAGCCAGCCAGCACAAGTGAAGTGCATAGCAAAGTTGCTGGTACACAGTAATCATTTGAAAACCCTGTATCCAGTCAGAAGCTCAGCAACTCTGGCTCATCAGTGAGAAAGACCATCTTGACCAAATGAGTCAACAGAAATGACCTGGAAAAAGAGTCAGGGCAAAGTCACAAAGGACATTTTTATTTTTATTTTATTTTTAAAATTTTTTTTTTAAAGATTTTTTATTTATTTGACAGAGAGAAACACAGCCAGAAAGGGAACACAAGCAGAGGGAGTGAGAGAGAAGCAGGCTTCCCACCGAGCAGGGAGCCTGATGTGGGGCTCGATCCCGGGTCTCCGGGATCATGACCTGAGCCGAAGGCAATCGCTTAACCAACTGAGCCACCCAGGCGCCCCACAAAGGACATTTTTAAAATCAACTTTTTTGTTACTAGGGTTAGAATGGCTACACACATCCACAGACCAGAACGCAAAACCACAAACTGACCATAACTCATATGATAAGCAGCACTGTTTGATAAAGAATAAAGTTCATATGAATTTAGTTCTGGGGAATTGTATATTTTAGGAGCTTCTGTAGAATTGGGAAAAAACTGTAACAAAAGATTATTTGTGATTAAACTGTTTTTCTGTTTTATATATGGTCATTTTTGTCTCTTTCTTAACTAAGAAGCTATTAGTTCCAAAACTGGATATGGTTCCCCTTCATCCAGCTACACAGTAACTCCTGAATGACTGATATAGTATTGTGAGTTTAAATGGTTATTATTTACAAGAAGAGAAGAGGATTTTTTAAACTATAATAATCTAATTTAGGAAATAAACATTGATATAATATTATTTGAAGCATGCAATTTTAAAGAATTCTCACAATCAACAAACTGAACGGCAACCTATGGAATGGGAGAAGATATCTGAAAGTGATACATCCATTAAAGGACTGGTATCCAAAATATATGAGGAACTGATAAAACGTAAGACCCTAAAAATATTCCAATTAAAAATTAGGCAGCAGACATGAACAGACATTTCCCCAAAGAAGACATACAGATGGCCAACAGTAACATGAAAAGATGCTCAACATCACTCGTCCAGGGAAATGCAAATCAAAATTTCTCACACCTGTCAGAACTACTAAAATAAAAAAACTCAAGCAATAGCAAGTGTTGGTGAAGATACATAAACAAGGAAACCCTCTTGCACTGTTGGTAGGAATGCCAACTGGTGCAGCCATTGTGTAAAACAGTATGGAGGTTCCTCAAAAAAATTAAAAAATAGGACTACACTTTGATCCAGTAATCTCAATATTGGGTACTTAGCCATAAATACAAAGACACTAATTCAGAGATAAGTGCACACCTATGTTTTTATAGCAGCATTATTGACAAAGGCCAAATTATGGAAGCAGCCCAAGTGTTTACTGATAGATGAATGAATAAAGAAGATGTGGTATGTATATACAATGGAGTATTTTTCAGCCATAAAAAAGAATGAAATCTTGTCATTTGCAATGACATGGATGGACTAGACAGTATAAGCCTAAGTGAGATAAGTCAGAAAATAAATACCATATGATTTCACTCACGTGGAATTTAAGAAACAAAACAAATGAGCAAAGGAAGAAAAAAAAAGACACAGACCAAGAAACAGAACCAAGCCATGGTTACAGAGAGGGAGTGAATGGGTTAAATAGGTGATGGGAATTAAAAAGTATACTTATCATGAGCAAAAGAATAAAGTAAAATGATAATTAAAAAATTCTTCATTGTCCCATTAATGTCCTCTGGTATAGGATCAGTGTTCCCACATTATGTTAATACTAACGTCTCCTTAGTTCCTTCCAGTCTGAAATAATTCCTCCTCTGTCTTTATCATGATTTGGAAAGTTTTTATTAAAGAGTAGCAGTCAATTATTCTGAAAAACATCCTTCAATTTGGATTTCTCTGATTCTTCCTGGGTTAGACTGAGGTTATGCATTTTTGTCACTAAGACCTCAGAAGTGATGTTGTAACATTCATGGGGTATCAATGGTAAGTGATTTCACTAAGGTTCATTATTGGTGATGTTAACCTTGATTATTTGGTTAAGGTGCTGTCTTCCAGGTTTCTCCACTCTCAAGCTACTCTTTCCCCCTTTGCAATTAATGTTTCTTGAGGGAAGGTACTTAAGACCACACAGAGGTCTTGTTTCATACTTTATTACAGTAATTTTAGTATCCACTGATGATCCCTACTTGGAACAATTATTAGAGGGGCCCCTGCAAAAATGGTGATTTTGTAATGCCATCTGTCATTACATTATACTGAATACATAAATGCAGAAGAACTTTAATTATTTATTTCTATCAGTATAGATTCATAGATGTTTGTTTCATTCTATAAGTTTAATCCATTACTGCACTCAAATTGGCAAAGTGTGGTCCCCTTCAAGTTCGTTCCTGGGCTCTTTTAAAATGCCCCCATCAGTTTTTGAGCACTCTCTTACTTTCTGTCATGTTCTGACACAACGTGATGCTTCAAACTCATGTTTTAAATGTCTTGGCCCTTGAATCTGCAGTTATTCTAGACAGCCCTCATGCTTTTTAAGGGAGAATGAATATTTAAATAAGATTTGGGTCCTAGGTGTCATCTTTTCTACCATGATGTCACTGCTTCTAGCTCTTTCAGTGGCCAGAACTAGGCCACACAGATATGTATACATATGTAACATACACACATCTATTTCAGTATCTACTTATCTCTAGGCATATTAAAAGCTACGAGCTGTGGTGCACTGGGTCGCTCAGTCGATTGAGCATCTCACTGGATTTCAGCTCAGATCATGATCTCATGGTCCTGGGATAGAGCCCCAGGAGAGGATTCTCTCCCTCTGCCCTTCCCCCCATAATTCCCCCACCTTACTCCAGCAAAAATCAATGACGCTTGAAAGAAAGAAAAAAAATAGCTATGAGTTCATGTAGCTATCTCCTATTCAACACAGTGCAAGGTTCCTTCTAGTTTTCGCTCGTTCTTATTGGTATCTTCTTTCTCTGACTGTAAGAAACCTGGCTCTCATTATCCACAATATGCTTCATTATTCTCTGAGTCCTCTTAGATACATAATTGTGAACCCACAAGTTTACTAGGTATTATACAATAGTTGTGTATAATCTTTTTTTTTTTTTTTTTTGTCTTTGGTCTTATGTAGTATATAGTCAAATTGTCTTCTAAAACTACCTGTGCTCATTTTTTTATTCCTCAAACTCCTCAGCATAGTTACATTGCTCATGTGTAATAATACAGTTAAATTTATTTATTACTATCTATATTGAATTTTGTGTTATACCTATGTGATGGTTAATTTTCTGTGTTGCCTTGACTGAGGACGCCCAGATGGCCAGTAAAATATTATTCCTGGGTGTGTCTGTGAGGGTGTACTGAAAAAGATTAGTATTCCAATTGATAAACTGAATAAAATGGGTGGCCCTCCCCAAGGTGGGAGGGGCATCATTCAGTCTCTTAAGGCTTTGACTAGAGCAGAAAGGTAGAGGAAGCACCAATTCACTCCGTCTGCTTGAGCTGATACCTGTGCCTTCTGCCCTCAGATACCGGTGCTCCCAGTTGTTTGGCTTTGGACTCAGATCAGGACTTACCCAAGCCCTCTAATTCTTCTGTGTTTACACTTGGACTGAATTACAATACAACTTCCCTGGTTCTCCAGCTTGCAGACTAAAGGTATGGGACTTCCCTCTCTCCATAATTCTGTGAGCCAATTCCTATAAATTAATCTCTTCTGTATATCTACATATGTATCCTATTGGTTCTATCTCTGGAAAACTCTGACCAATGCAAGCCACATTCAGGTTTATTTTAACTGTTCAGTTTTTGATATGTGACGTGTTCAAATGTTATAAGAGTCAACGTTATATGAAAGGTACAATCAGAGTAGTGGTATTTCTTCTTTATGCCTTCTACCCTATTTGCCCATTCTCCCCCCCCTTTTAGGTAAATAATTTCTAACAGGAATGTGCCTAATCTGGAATGTGGTTATTTTGCAATTTACAATCGTAACTTTAATTGACTTAGACATCTGGAACAATGGTCCCTTTTCTTCTCTCTTCCCCTTCCCACTCCTACTGAGGAAGAATCACTGAGGAAGAATCTGGCTTTCTGCAAATTCTTTCTATTTTGAGAAAGAGAAGAAAAACGATAGCTCCCAAATATTCACCCATTCATTTACTCATCGTTCATACATTGAATCAACCATATGAAGCCATATAAACAACTGGGTTTATGCAAGAAATAATTCAATTACATAATTTAGGAAGCACAGAACGCCAACACTTAGAATTCCAAAAATCATGGCTATTTGGAGACTCACCGTTGAAATTAACATTGCGGATATATTTCAACAACTTCTTGCCCCCAGCCTGCTCCATCTCTGGACAGACACCTCGGTAGTCAGCACAGAGATCTTTGTTCATATGATGGAGGGCATGAGCCATCGCATAGACTGCATCGATCACAAACTGAACTTTGCCTTCCTGTTCATAGTTGGAATCTTTTCCAATTCTCTCCTGTCCTGCACATTAAAATAAGAAACACAAACACACACAAAGATTGGTGTTAAGTAAAATGTCTACATTTGCATTTACTTTCAACTATGGTTAAAGCAAATGTTTTGGGGAATACAACTGTGCAAACTACATACCCACACTTGGCAACCGTATTAAGTTGTTTTGATAGCATTTGGTATTGGACTTGGTAGCACTAACATTTCTCACGTGAAAGGCAAATTTTAGAAGTATCTCCCAAAGATCACAATGACAGCTTTTGTAATAAGCCAACACACTGTTCAAATATAGTGGTACCATAGAATAAAGGGATTGCTACGATTAGAGACTGAACTTCAATATTCCAATCTTCAAAGTTCACTCACTCTAGAGAGATGATAGATCAAAAGGAAAATGATATAAAACAAACTAAATTCCACAACTGAATTTCAGTATACTTCTATATACCTACTCCATCTTTTGTTTGGCTCAATGTTTGGTATTAATGGCAACTCAGGTACTCAGGCTGCAAATTATCTTTTTATTTCTTCCTTTCTCACTCCCCACCCTCACATTATCTAATGAGGAGCCAAATTCTATCAGTTCTAGCTGTGTGACAATTAACAGTCGTAGCCCCACTACGCCCTTTTCATCTTCCCTTGGGATGCAATGCTAGATGCCGTCCTCCATCTATTCATTTATCCATATTCATCTTTCCAGATAACAGAGCTTCACACCTCACCCTCATGCTCAGAGTTCTGCCATCATTCTTCATTGCCTATAAAATAAAATTCAGATTCTTTCCCCTGATAAATGAGGATGTCATCACTTTGCCTAATAAGATCTGCAAAATAAGAAGTAACATTAAGTGCCCTTCACTGTATTAGAAACTTTATATATGTTATTTTTATCTCATTCTTACTTTATGAGTTAAATATTATTTATCCTCACTATACAGAGAGGAAAGGTCAGCCTTAATAGAGATTAAATTACTTCCCAAGACCACTTACAAGTAGAGTGATTATGAGAGCTCAGATTTGTCCAACCCCAAAGCCCACATTCTTCTTACTTGGTTGGCCCTCCTTTCCCTGTAATTTTGTTGTTGTTCCAGACAGATACGACCCTTTTCCTTTGTTTTCTGAATACGCCATCAACTCTAATATTAAGTTCTATTTGCTCATGCTCTTGTCTTTGCAAGAAACATCCTGCCTCCTCCTGTCACTCATCACAACCTAATCTGCTCTCCCTGGCACAATGCAGTGGTTGTCTACACTTAGTTCCTCAATCACATTTAAGGATTTTCATTAAAAATTTCAAATCTTTATTATAAAATTAATAGTAGCACTATATTTTAATTCTCTACCAATTTCCCAGAATGTTTTCTTTTCTCCCCTTATATCACCAAAAGCAAGCACAACATTTAGTATTCAGTAGATTCTAAACAATACTTGTATTAAATTATGCATTCATTAACCACATGATACCAGGAACTCTCTCTAGACTTCTTGATCCTTTAGGAAGAATAATTATTCACAGATTGCATTTCGTTTCACAGCAGTATTTCCCAAATTGTTTTCTATGGCACATTTCTATAGTCAACAAACAAGAGGAATTCTACAACCCCTCCTCTCCCCAAAATAAGTTCCTGCTAGACACTGCATTACATTATTTTTAGATTTCTTCACTGATAGACTTTTCCAAAGCATTTAATGTTATGAGAAAAATTATAATCTATAACAATTTCCCAAATTTACTTGAATTTGTATTTTTCCTTTTCAGACAACATATTAGTATCTCACAGGGCAGACACGTCTGTTTTATACAGATATAGATATATAGACATGAGTATCTATATTTATAAATATATATATCTCATTTAAATATCAACCTAATGCTTACTGCTTGTCATTGGATCTAGGTCTTTCTAGTGTGTGTGTACAGGATTTTTATATTTTGAGTAAGATAAAATTCATTAAAAATTTATACTGCTACTTTAAATTGAAATTCAAGACTAATTTTTTTTATTAATCTCATATACTTACACTTCTATCTCCTTTCTTTCATAAGGAAAATTTTGGTTCTTAATGATACCATTGTGAAGATTCACTCGCTTTATTCAATAATATGTTCTTAAAATATCGTGTCTAACATCTAAGAAGGATGTGCATAGCCTTTTGAAAACTGTTTTTCATTTTTTTTTACCTATTTGGGTGGTAGATTCTGAGATAAGGATTGCTTTGTTAAAGATTAAATTTATATGAATTTTTTGCTAAATATTGACACATTCTTCTCTAGAGTGAGACTGTATTATTTGCTCTCCTACCAAAAGGGGGTGAGAGCGTTCATTTCCCTAAGGACCTCAAACAAAGTATACTGTGAAACCTGATTTTGTCACTCACATAGATATGTGTGAGACGCCTCTACAGTGTATCTTCATTTGCAATTTTCATAGTATACGGGAGGACGAACATTTGTACATATGATTAAGAGCCATTGCATTTCGTTTTCTGTAAGCTGTTCATAAAGAAACCAACTTTTATAAAAACTTAGTCTTTTCCTTGTCTGTTTTTAAAGGCTCTTTATTAATTAGAAATATTAACTCTTTGAGATTAAGTTGCAAATCTTACCCCTAGTTGGTCATTTTTCATTTACATTCTTTACATACTTCCCAAATAAAATTGTATAGACATATTTTTCTGGTTTTTTGAAATTTAAATTCAATTAACATACAGTGTAATATTAATTTCAGAGGTAGAGTGACTTAATAACATCTAGTACTCATTACATCATATGCCCTTCCCTTCACCCATCACCCAGTTACCGCATCCCCCCCCTCCCTTCCAGAAACCCTTATTTTGTTTCCTATGATTAAGAGTCTCTTACGGCTTGTCTCACTCTCTGATTTCGTCTTTTTTTTTTTTTTCCAGGTTTCTCTTAAGAACCAGAATCATGCTGTATGTATTGTTCCTTGATGTGCTTGTTGATGTTCTAAGCCTAGTACATTCCTTTTATCCATTGTATATTCCATAGAATTATGGAATATTATATATTCCATAATATATATTAGTATCACTATTTGGGTTGCTTCATTCTGCTGTTATAATTATGCCAACTTTTGTGCACAGACGTGAGCACAGAGGCTGGAATTTGAAGGGAAGAGTGTCAGTTTGAGCCCTTTTCATTCTGAGGTGAAGGCCTATTGACTTGGTATTGAGCAGGTGGCAAGCAGCGCATTCTGACTTAGGTAGGAGGGTGCTTGGACTGTAGATCTGGGACCTACAACATTGTGTGTGATACGGATGTGGCTGGTTTTGCTCCTGGTCATGAATCCTCTTACCTTTGTTTTCCTGGAAAATGCTATTTCTCCTTCTATTCTGAATGAAAGCCTTGCTGGATAGAGTATTCTTGGCTGCAGATTTTTTTTTCCCCTTTTAGCACTTTGAATATATTATGCCACTCCCTTCTGGCTGCAAAGTTTCTGCTAAAAATTCCACTGATTGACTTATGAGTTTCCTTTGTATGCAATTGTTTTCCTTTCTATTTCTACTTTTAAAATTCTCTATTACTACCTTTGACCATCTCATTTACTTTGTGTCTTGGTGCAGACCTCTTGGGTTGGTTTTGTTGAGAGCTCTCTGTGCCTCCTGTATCTGGATTTCCCCTTTCCTTCCCCAGATTCAGGAAGTTTTCAGCTATTATTTCTTCAAATATTTCCTCTAATCCCTTTTCTTTTTCTGGGATCACTATTGTGTAACTATTATGCTTGATAGTGTTACTGAGTTCTTTGGGTCTATTCTCGTTTTGCATATTTTTTTTTACCCCTCATCTTCTCAGCTTGATTATATTCCATCACTCCTCCAGGTTGCTGACCCATTCTTCTTCCTCTTGTTTGTTACTTACTCCAGGAGGTCTATTTTTAATTTCATTTAGTGAGTTCATTATCTCTAATTGGGTTTTTTAGGTCTCCTATCTCTTTGTGGAGGGTCTCATGGAGGTCCTGCACTCCTTCTCAATTCTAGTGAATATCTTTATGAGCATTACTTTAAATTCACTATGAGACATATTACTTATCTCCATTTTGTTGAGGTCTTTTGCTCTGATTTTGTTACACTTTCATTTGGAACATATTCCTCTATCTCCTCATTTTATCTATTGCTGTGTCTGTTTCTATGTGTTAGAAAGTCAGATATGTGTCCTGCACTTGAAAGTAGTGGCTTTATGAAGAAGAGGTCCTATAGTGCCCCACAGCGCAATGTCTCCTTTTCACCAGAAAATGGTGCTTCACTGGTGTCTCCTATTTGTGTTGCTACAGGGGTGTCCTACTGTTGTGACAGAGTTGTGTTTGCTTCAGTCCAGCCTGTGATGCTCTCTCCCTGCTATGGGCAGACTCCGGTGCCTGTGGTGTTAGTGGGTCAGTCCAGGGCTGCCTTGGGCCCGAGTTGAGTCATACCAGGTGTTTGCCAGAGATGAGGTAGCACCAAACTGCAGTGCACATTCCCAGTGTTGTCCCTGAGATGTTTTTATTGGTGGGTGGGGCCTGCCCTAGCCCATTGCTGGGGTTGCAGTCAGACTGGTGTGTGGTTATCTTCCCCTCACTTCTCCTTAGTGTGGCACTGACCCTTGTCCGGGCTGCTTGCACACTGCCAGGCTTGCAGCACTGCTTTGATGGGATCTTGCCAAGAGCATATCTGAGGGGGTGGATTTCGCTGTGGCCTCTTGTCTACATGGGCAGCACAGCATCTGTTCTGCCAGTCTTCCGGTCACTTTCTGGGTTATTTATGCCAGTGTACATGTTCTCTAGGTGGCCATGTCATATGAGGTGAGCCCAGGGTCCTCCTATCCCACCATTTTCCCAGCAACCTCTCGATATAAATTATTTTCTAAACAAATTATGTATTTTCTTAACTTCTAGATTATGAATTCCCACCTCAGAGTAAAGAAGATTCCACCCATGTCTTTTTCTAGTACTTATATAATTTTGCTTCTAAAAGTTAGATATTTGAGGGCTCCTGGGTGGCTCAGTTGGCTAAACATCTGCCTTTGGCTCAGGTCATGATCTCACAACCTTTTTTTTTTTTAAAGATTTTATTTATTTGACAGAGAGAAACACAGCCAGAGAGGGAACACAAGCAGGGGGAGTGAGAGAGGGAGAAGCAGGCTTCCCGCCGAACAGGGAGCCCGATGTGGGACTCAATCCCGGGTCTCCGGGATCATGACCTGAGCCGAAGGCAGTTGCTTAACCAACTGAGCCACCCAGGCGCCCCATGATCTCACAATCTTGAGATCAAGTTCTGCATCAGGCTCCCTGTTCAGTGGGGAGTCTGCTTTTCCCTCTGCCCCTCTCCACTGCTCATCCCTTCTCTCTCATTCTCTCTTTCAAAATTAGAATCTTAAAAAAAAAAAAAAAGTTAGATATCTGAGGATCATCAGAGTGGCTTAGTTGGTTAAGTGTCTGACTCTTGATTTTGGCTCAGGTAATGATCTCAGGGTTGTGAGATCAAGCCTCATGATGGGCTTGGAGTATGGAGCCTGCTAAGATT
>PITA01006450.1:0-32139 GCA_004023965.1 Spilogale gracilis | reverse complement strand
TACATGTATTGGGTTTATACTGTATAAACGAACTAGAACAGAAATCTTTATGAAGGTGAGTCCCCTTATCTTTTTCTTTCCTCTTGGTCAAGTCTACTTTGTCTCCTTAAGTGTTTAACTGTTTCACAAAATAAAGGTTTAGTGTGTTTTTTGAAAAGTTAGCCTAGGTATTTCATTTATTTTACTATTATAAATATGGTTTTCTTAGCTATGTATTTCTTATTAGTCTTTGGTTGTATATGAAAAAGCTATTCTTGTTTTTGTTGTGGTTTTATTACTTTTCAACATTCTATCATAAAAAAAAAATTTAAACATAGTAAAAGGTTGAAAGAACTTTACAGTGAACCCACCAACCAGATTCTTACAATAACATTTTACAGTACTTTATAAGGCAATTTATTTTCTCATATTAACTTTATAACCTGCTACTATATAAATTTGCTATTTTTTATACTACTTACAAAAGGCAATCGTGAAGGTATTATGACCACTATAAAATACGTACTATGGAACAGGTTCAGACTAACACTTCAGGAGATCAGTTTCTATATTGTATTCATAGAGACATTTATCCCAGAAAGAGTATCTTGAAAAATAATAGCATTATTTTAAATAATATTATTTGTGGAACAATGTAGGTTTTACGTCTTTCTTGGAGGGTCACCAGATACATTAGTTTATTAAAGGCTCTAAGAAGACTTAAGGGATAAGTTTGTCTTTGGGGCTACCAAGACTTGAAAAGTGTAATTATATATCAAGAGTATCCGAAGTAGAAAGTTCCTTAAAAAAAAAAAAAAAAAAAAAAAAAGTTTAATTTTCCCTACTGTCAGAGACACCACTATTTGCCAACTGACACCCCTAGTGTCTATGTGTGTGTGTTGGGGGATGGAGGGAAAGTGGAAAAAGAGAAGGAGGAGAAAGGGAGAGAGAGATATGTTCTGAACTTTCCATGAGCCTCACTTGAGTCGGTTCTGATGCACCTCACCAATCCAATTTCTTCTGCAAGGGCCAATCTAGAACAAGCATGGGAAACAGTTCTGGCAAGTGAGATAGAGGAGTTTGGTGGGGTACTCCTGAGAAAGTTTATTTGCTCTTAGAAGGAGATGTATTCAATTTTATTAAAAGCAAGCCCCATATTGTACCCCACAATTCCTCTGATCATTTTGTGGACCTAAGGAAATTACACAGCCAACAAATGACAGCATAAAAACGTGGTAGATATATGAAAATATAACTGAGTTTTGAGTTAGCCAAGCCTGAAATCACCCTTTGTTTTCTCCATGTGACATACTGAACAGTTTGTCCACTTAACTGAAGCTTAGTACTCAATATTTTCCATGTTCCTATGAATGCTACACTTCTTATTCCCATAGCACTTTTATTATCCTAGCATTAAGCATCCTCCCCCCCAAAATACCACAAAACGTGAAAACGTGGTATTAATAAATACTTTTAACAGAGACTGAAGTAGGAGGAAATATATTCTTCTTTTAAGATTTATTTTAGAGGGAGAAAGAACACCCCCACAAATGGGTGGAGGATCAGAGGCAGAGAATCTTTAGGCAGACTTCTTGCAAACATGGAACACAAACTGGGGCTAGATCCTATACCCATGAGATCACAACCTGAGCAGAAAGCAAGAGTTAGACACTCAATTGCCTAAGCCACCTAGGTGTCCCAAAAATAACATTTTCAATTAATTGTTAGTTAACAGCTCATTCTTTCCACCTTTGTGATTGGCTGAGATGTTGTCATATTCTTTTCTCGGATGAAGTTCATCCTTGTCAGCATGTTTCCCAGGAAAGGGCCTCAGGTTTAGATAAGTAAGGAAAACTCTGAAGCACTATCTCTTATTTCTCCAGCATGCAAAGAAGCTTCTCTTTTAAAGTCCTATAATTTTCTGGAAATGGATAAATTCGTAGAAACAAAGTCTTCCAAAATGCAATCAGAAAGAAACAGAAAATCTGAGCAGACTAATTACTAGTAATGAAATTAATTGATAATTAAAAATCTAACAAAAAATAAAAGTCCAGGACTAGTTGGATTTATAGCAGAATTCTACCAAAGATTTAAAGAGTTTAGTAACTTTTCTCAAACTATTCCAAAAAATTAAAGAGGAAGGAAAGATTTCAAATATATTCTGGAGGCCAGCATTATCATAACAAAACCAGATAAAGAGACCACTAAATAAGTAAATAAATGCATACTTAACATACCTAAACTATAGGCCAGTATCTTTGATAAATATAGGTGCAAAAAATCCTTCACAGATTACTAGCAAACCACAGTTAATAATACATTAAAAGGATCATTCACCATAATCAAGTAGGATTAATTTGGGGGAATGCAAAGATGATTCAATATTCAGAAATCAGTGTGACATACCTCATCACAAAATGAAGGATAAAAATCATATGACCAACTCACTAAATGCAGAAAAAGCATTTGACAAAATTCAGCATCTGTTTATATTAAAAACTCTCCACTAAGTGGGTTTAGAGGGAACATAACTCAATGTAATCAAGGCCATATACGAAAAAAAAAAAGAGGGACAGCATTATACTCAATGGTGAAACACTGAGAACTTTTCATCTACTATGAGAAAGAAAGCAAGGATATTCCCTCTCACCACCTTAATTCAAGATCATATTAGACGTCCTACCCGTAGCAGTCAGAGAAAAAGAAATAGGAAGTGGACATATGGGTAAAGAGGATGTTAAATTGTCATTCACAGATAACATTATATATAGAAAACTCTAAAGACTCCATCAAAAATGTACATAATAAATGAATTAAGTAAAGGTGTGGGATACAAAATTAACATAGAGAAATTGGTAGCACTTCTAGCCACTAATAATGAAGCAGTAGATAGAGAAATCACTAATTCCATTTACAAGTTCACCAAAAAGAATAAAATGCTTAGTAATGAATTTAACCAAGGAGGTAAAAGTCCTGTACTCTGAAAACACTGATGAAAGAAACTGAAGATGACAACAAACAGATGGAAAGAAATTTCACGCTAATGAATTGGATGAATATTGTTACAATGTCCTTATTACCCAAACCATCTATAGGTTTAATGCAAACCCTATCAAAATACCAACAGAATTTTTCACATAACTATAAGTAGTAATACTAATTTGTATGAAACCACAAAAGACCTCTAATAGTCAAAACAATCTTGAGAAAAAACAAAGCTGGAGGTATCAAATTCCCAGATTTCATGATATACTGCAAAGCTGTAGTAATCAAAACAATATGACACTGGCACAAAAACAGACACTTAGGTCAACAGAACACAACAGAGAGCCCAAAAATAAATACATACTTTAAAGAGTCAATAACATATGCCGAAAGGTAAGAATATACAATGGGGAAAAGACAATCTCTTCAAAACACACTGCTGGCAATGCTGGACAGCTACATGCAAAAGAATAAAATTGGACCACTTTCTTATACTATATACAAAAATGACTCAAAATACATTAAACACGTAATTATGAGACCTAAAATCACAAATATCCTAGAAGAAAACACAGGCAGTAATTTCTCTGACATCAGCAATAGCAACATTTTTCTAGGTAAGTCTCCTGAGGCAAGGAAAACAATAGTAAGAATAAACTATTGGGATTACATTAAAACGAAAAGTATTTGCATGGCAAAGGAAATCATCAATGGAACAAAAAGGCAACCTATTGAATGGGAAAAGATAATTGTGAGTGATAGGACTTATCAGTGATAAATCCAAATATCTATATCAGGTTAACATCCTAAATATGTAAAGGATGCATACAACAATACCAACAAAACAATTTGATAAAAACAAAATGGGCAGAAAACCCAAATAGACATTTTTCCAAAGATGACATACAGATGTCCAACACATGAAAAGACATTCGATATCACTAATTAACAGGAAGTGCAAATCAAAACCATAATGAGATAGCACCTTGCACCTGTGAGAATGGCTAAAATCAAAACAAGAAATAACAAGTGTTGGTGAGGATGTGAGTAAAAAGTACCCTTGTACATTGTTGGTAGGAATGGTAAAGGGTGGAGCCACTGTGATAAACAGTATGGAAGTTGCTCAAAAAAATAACAATAGAAATACCATATGATACAATAATTCTTCTGGGTATTTATGACCCCTCAAAATTGAAAACAGTAATTTAGAAAGATATATGCACCCCTAGGTTTACTGCACCATTATTTACAATAGCCAAATTATAGCAACTGAAGTCTCCATCAGCAGATGAATGGATAAGGAAGTGTGGTGTATGCATGCATGCGCGCACGTGTGCGTGCACACACACACACACACACACAGGAATATTACACAGCCATAGGATGGATGAGTAAACAGAAAGAGATGAACCTAGAGGATATTAGAATGAAAGTAAGTCAGACTGAGAAAGAAAAATACCCTAAGATTTCACTCATATGTTGGTTCAAAAAAAAAATAACAAAAAGCATAATAAAACCTATAAATACAGAGAATAAATGTGATTGCCAGAGAACAGGGGAGTAGGGGATTGGACAAAATGGATGAAGGCGAGTGGGAGGTACAGGCTTCCAATTATGGAATGAATCAGTCATGGGAATAAAAGGATGCAGTATAAGGAATCCGGTCAACGATACTGTAACAGTGATGTATTGTGACATGGTAGCTACACTTGTGGTGAACACAGCATAACATTTAAATTTGTGAAATTACTATGTTGTACAACTGAAAGTAATGTAACATTGCGTGACAACTCTATTAAAAATTATTTAAATGAAAACAACTCTCTACTGATATTCTGCTCCATTAGTACTTTTCCCCAAGAGGTCCAGTATTCATCTTCGAAATGTACAACTTTTAACCTCCCACTGAATAAATGTTCAGCTGCCCTGCACAAAAGTAACCCATAAACTCTTCCACTATCAGAATTTCAAGTGTTCACTCTGCTGGTGAAGTTACGTCTTCTCTATGAAAGACCTGCTTAATTTATCCATTTTATCATACTTCTTTCTAAGAATGAATGCCCTGGTCCACAGAAGCAAATTATTAGAAAGAAAAAAACAATTTTAGAAAATGCAAGAAATTATATATTTGAAATTATTAATATAAATAATCCCATTTCAATGGGGAAACCAAAATAAAGAGATTTGGGGGGGGGGGTTGTGCAGATAGAATGCAGATGTTTGCTAATGCAGCCAGAAAAACTTATCAAACCAGTTCAGCAGCTTTGAACAACTAACTTAAAGCTTACCATATGATTCTAAAAGAGTGAAAAATCTGTAATTTTTATTTTGATTTCACATATTGATTGAAATTATTTGCTTTGGAAAGACCTCTCTCAAGTAATGCATGCTTATGCTGACCATGCTTTTAAACCATGCATTATACAGATTTATTTTATTGAACATAGAGCCTCAAACTTAAGTATATCTTGAGGCTGAAGTTCTGAGTAGTACACTGCATAATTAACTATAATACTAATGATTGGATTTATTGCAAATGACAAATACCCTAATCAACTGGAAAAGAGTGTATCACAGAAGCTCTCCCAACAAGGTCAGGGCAGATTTTGTTGGAATCATGACCTGAGCCAAAGGCAGACACTTAATGACTGAGCCACCCAGGCGCCTCTTCTTTTCATTTTTAACTTTAGAACCACAAATAATCTCCAAGTTTATGCCAGTTGTGACTTTTACATCCTCTTGTCCCCACTGAATATTTCACTATAGAAGTTTCTTGCAAGGCGGAAATGGGTGATTTTGACAACACCATCGTATCCTTCCCTGATCTCTCCTTGAGGAAAAAGTCAGCAACCAGAGAAATGGCCAAAATGCTGGCACAGGAACAAAGAAAACAAAGGAGAAATGGCAGATGACTTACCAACTGATTTCTTACACGACCAAAATTTGATTACAAATGAACCATTAACATCCTAATGTTCCGCAGTGGATACACATGGAGTACTTTGTTACAGATTCCTAGAGTTCCAGCAAGGGAAATACACAAGGTCTAGCCACAAAGCCTCATTTCTAATCATTTTTCCATGCAGGATGCTTCCTGGGGGGCTTTCTAGTTGTCAATTAAAACTGAGTTTTCTTCAGCAATTCCATTTCCAGTTTCCAGGTAAGTGCAAATAAAGGTACATTCAGCAAATAAATGTATGTGTGTGGTGGGACAGGGCAGCGTGAGGCAGGGGCTAGTTTTCACAGAGTGCACTGGGGCACAGGAATAAGAGGGAAGGGGTGTTTCAGTCCCAGTGTTCACACACCCCAGATGTGTAGGTGGTGTTCTGAGAGACTCAACCAAGGACTTTCTTCATGGCCAAGAGCAGCCTATTGTAGGTAATGCAAACCAGTTCAGCAAAGGTAACAACACTGCTTCTAAAACTCACACCAGGAAACAAGAGGAGCATGGATCCAGTTTCAATTTCTCACATAGCTTTCTTCTCCTCTAATTTCTCATGTTGAATTTAATATACTTTTCATTGTTTCTTCATGCAAACTTTAGAAACAATGGTGAAGTTTACCTTCCAGAACAGACTTAAAGAGTAAGAAAATATATGCTATAGATGAGTCCCTTCTTAACCCCTTCTTCAGCTAGAGCTGCTACAGTAATGGGATTTCTGCCCATATGAAATTCTGTGTATTTCATTCCAGGAATTGTATTCAGGTTGAACCTTCAGATGATCAATTAATTTATTAAAAATACATCTAGATACCAGGTGAAATAATGGATCTATGGAATCATCATTGATAGCTGCTACAACCATGAATTAAAAGGCTGATGGGAATTTTATAGTGGATCTTGTGACAACACTGGTGACACTGCTTCATCTTTTCCTTTCTTCTCTTCAATCCCAACCTCGTCCTCATTTTTTTTTTTTTTTGGTTTTAGACATTCACGATTTAATTTAGAAATTGGCACTGTAAATGATTATGTGAGGAGAGATGGAACATGTAAAATTTCATAAACAAATTTTCAGAGTAAAAAATGTCAATTTAACTCCTTTGTCCCCAGTTGCTCCTCTTTCCAAAAAGAACTATCTCACTTATCATCACCATCATCATGTTACATGTCCTCTGCATGATGCAATAAATAAATGCACCATTTGGTAAACATTTTGTCAAACATATAAAAAAACCCCTGCCACATAGAAAAAGAAAAAGAGTGAAAGAAAGGCAGAGGAGGACAGAGAGAAAGAGGAAAAGATCTGAATCTGATCTACTGAATAAATGAGAAGAAATACAGAAAATGGAACAACAGGTCAATCAACATTACAGAGATGTGAAAAGCAAGATCCAAATGTGAGAAATTCTACAGAAATAGTAATTAAGCTATTTTATTCAACAAGAACAAGTAAAATAATGGAGAGGAACTTTTTTTTAAACAGATTTTATTTATTTTTACAGACAGTGTGCATATGCGTGAGGAGGAACAGAGGAAGAAGCAGGGGGAGAAAGAGAATCCCAAGCAGGCATTGTCCTCGGTGCAGAGCCCAAAGCAGGGCTCAATCCCAGACCTGAGATCATGACCTGAGCCAAAACTGAGAGTTGGGCACTTAACCAACTGAGCCACCCAGGCACCCATGGGGAGGAACATTTTTAGATTCAAAAAAAGATACATTAAAAGTGGAGTGTGTGGGGGGCACCTGTGTGCCTCACTCATTAGGCCTCTGCGTTCAGCTCAGATCATGGTCCTAGGATCCAGTCCTGCATCAGGCTCTGTTCAGGGGCAAGTCTCATTCACCTTCTCCCACTCCCTATTTGTGTTGCCTCGCTTGCTGCGTCTCTCTCTCTCTCTCTCTGTCAAATAAATAAAGTCTTTATAAGAAATATTTTGAAAAGGGGTGCCTGGGTGGCTCAGTTGGTAAGTGTCTGCCTTCAGCTCAGAGCATGATCCTGGAGTCCCGGGTTCAAGCCCCACATCGGGCTCCCCGCTTGGCGGGAGGCCCGCTTCTCCCTCTCTCACTCCCCCTGCTTATGTTCCCTCTCTGGCTGTGTTTCTGTCAAATAAATAAATAAAATCTTAAGAAAAAATGGAATGTAAGGGCTCTGTTTAGATAAACATGTGAACAAACCAACAGTGAAGACATTCATAAGAGAAGGGGGAGACTAGTAGATAAGGAACTAGGGTTTGTTGTATGCATGTATTTATCATACATTTTTAAAAAAAATTTTAGAGATGTGCACTTAAAATAATTAAATGCCTAGGTTTACTTTAAGTTGGCCAGCAGTAAGAGAAAAGCACATGCTGGGTATATGAAAATAAAATGTACTGGTATACATGGACTATTACTGAGGTGCAGAGATGGATACATGGGATTCATTATACTATTCTGTAGGCTTTTGCATCTGTCTGAAAGATTACATGCTAATGAGAATAAAAATGAAAGGAGAAGAGAAAAAAGGATGTGAAGGAAGAAGAAGAGCAGCAGTGGAAGCAGAGGTACATGAAGGGGTGCAGGAGGGGAAGGAAAGAGAGGAGGAAAAAGAACAAAAAGAAGAATATTGGCAGGGAAGCAGGTTAGTTGCATCTTGCCACACACCCTACTAGAGACAAGGGATACAGATATAAATACAGAACCCTTTCCTACTGGAACTTTTCACAGCCCCACTCATGGGCTCCAGCTGAAATGCAGAGTTTCTCTTATCTCAGGTCTTCCAGATGATTCTGTTTCCCAGGTGTTTGTTCAGGAGTATACACACCGCACATGCTAAGGCATATGGGCAGGGTTGCCTGACTCGCCCAGTCTAACATCATTCCCTGGAAGCACAGTGGCCATGCTGTAGGGATGGAGTGGTCCCATGTCAATGGCACCTTGACCCTCACAAAGAAAAGTCCTAAAGGCATTTGTCCCACTGCAGGGCTTGAGAGGACTTCTCCAAATCATCAATCCAATGAAAGCTTAAATAAACTGAAAAAGCTATTGTTTAACTGTGCCTGTGCTCCATATCCAGTACTAAGTGACTCTAAATAAAACAGACAAATACAACTATATATATGCTCAACACCACAGAAGTAAGTCTGGGGACTTAAATGTTGCTGTATGCCTAGCACCCAAAACAAGGCCTTGAATATAGCATATACTCACTACATGCATGTTGAATAAAGAATGAAATACTGAATGACTATCTTGGAAAGGGAAATAAAGTAACAAGCAAGTACCTTCCATAGAAGAGTAGGAAAGGAAGGTAGTGATCCTTCTCTCAGGGTAGTTGAGATGGTGGAGATAAAGACAGTTTAATTCCATAGAACAGGATTACAGATAAAAAGGGAGAGAAAGAAGTAGCACAATAAACCCTTATATTTGGGATTTTTTTTTTAACTGAGTTTTTATGTGGCCAAAGACTTATTTCTTTTCTTTCTTTTTTTTTTTTTTTAAAGATTTTATTTATTTGACAGTGAGAAGCACAGCTAGAGCGGAATCACAAGCAGGGGGAGTGAGAGAGGGAGAAGCAGGCTTCCCGCTGAGCAGGGAGCCCGATGTGGGGCTCGATCCCGGGATCATGACCTGAGCTGAAGGCAGTTGCTTAACCAACCAACTGAGCCACCCAGGCACCCCCAAAGACTTATTTCTTTCACTGGTTTTGATTACTTAAGTGAAGTTGATAAAAGTGCAGTCAGCCTTTTTTTTTAAAGTCAAGATTAAGTGTACACTAAACAAAAAGCGTATATGTTTGCACATACTTCATACAAACTTTTAACCTTTTAGCTACTCTAACTCAAAAATAAGACCAATTTCTTCATATTGACCCTTAACAATATTCTTGAGATTCTCAACTCAGAAATTCTGAAGACTGCATTTCTTAGCAATGTCACATCACATCTGCATTAAGAAAAACCAAACAGCAAACCTGACAAAGAAAATATGTCTTAACCAACTGCTAACCAGAAGGTTGGAAATAATTTTACCAATCCAGACACACTGAATAATTTGTCTGAGGAGCAACTAGCCACATCCATGCCACCTGTGGAAAGTAAGCCAGTGGTAATGAAGTGGAATGCTTCACAGAGGAGTACCAAGAACAATCTTGATGCAAAGTACCCAAATCCACACTTAGTGTATTATATTTTATTATTTTTTTTGAAAAAATTATTTGTCAGAGAGAGAGAGAGCACAAGCAGAGGGAGCAGCATGGGGAGTAGCAGGCAGAGGGAGAAGCAGGCTCCTCCGGAGCAAGGAGCCCAATGCTGAGCTCTATCACAGGACCCTGGAATCACGACCTAAGCCAAAGTCAGATGCTTACTGGACTGAGCCACACAGGCACCCTTCCATACTTAGTTCAAAACACACATGTTGCCAGTATGACTTAACTGGGGCAACGTCCAAACAGTAATATTTTAAAACAAGTACGTCATGGCATTTCCATCTCTCCGATCAGCAACCAAACAACTGCACAAGCGTTAGGAACATGTAGGCTGGAATTAGATAAACCTGGGTTGAAACTCTGCCTCTCTATGTATTATAATTGTGACTAAAGTGAAGTTATATAACCTCTGTAAGCTTGTTTCTTAGTCTATAAAAAAAGATAGTCATTATAAAAGAAACTTGCTACATTCTCCATATGGCGAGATAACATGAGAAATCTCCTACCACTTTCAAGACCTCCAGGCTTTCCGCCAGAAATAAGCTACCAAAATAGAGATCACGATTAACCCCCTTAACCCTATGGGGATTCTTGGTTCCAAAGTTCACCTGAATCTTCACAGGCTCAAATGACCACCCTCCTCCAGAACATTTTCAGAACTAAATTCTTCATGCCTCATCTCTAAGCTTTACTGGGTACTGCCCATAGAGCAAGCTTCTCTGACCCTTTACTCACTCTCATATGTTGCTTTAGTCCTTATTCAATGACCAGCTTCTTCCATCGTCACATATTTTGCTGTGGTCTCTGGAGGTTTTTTGTTTGTTTGTTTGTTTGTTTTTTAAAGATTTTATTTATTTGACAGAGAAAAATGCAGCCAGAGAGGGAACACAAGCAGGGGGAGTGAGAGAGGGAGAAGCAGGCTTCCCGCCAAGCAGGGAGCCCAATGTGGGACTTGATCCCGGGTTTCCAGGATCATGACCCGAGCCAAAGGCAGTCACTTAACCAACTGAGCCACCCAGGTGCCCCTCTCTCTGGAGTTTTTAATCCATATTGATCACTCCTCTATGTAGTCTTATCCCAGTTTTCAAATACTTTTCCTTAACTAAAACCTGGTCGCTTTCTGAGAACACTGCTTCTCCCATGGCTCTATTAAATGGAGATCATCTTTCCCCCCTTACACAACCCATGTATTCTGCTGCCTTCTTTGCTCCCCAATACTACTTACATCTTCTTATTTCTCCTTTTGTAAAAACACTCTTGCTCCTTTGAGTCCTACCCCCTATCAGTCTTCACTCACTTGTCAAAAACTGTTAAAAGAATCTGAGATTTTACGATGCCTGTAAGCCTACAAGTTATACAGATGATGGAAAGAGACAGGAGACTCGTGGGCCAGTGGCAAAAGGCTTTATTATTCACAGAAATAGTATGGAGTATCAGCATTTGCTGGCTCTGGCTCTCTGACCCCAAGTTTATTCACACACAGGGTGACAGAAAGAGGGCCAAGTGACAAAGCGTGCTATGCTTCAGGAATGGAGCCTGGTCTTTTAGAGCAGACCATAAATATGCCTAACTTTTGTCAGAAGGGAGTCACTACTTCCACCTTCCACGGTGGTTTGGTATGTAAACATCCTTGAAAAGGTAGTCTGGAAGGAAGGCACTTTGTGTCCCTGCCTGTACAAAGTGCAGAAATAGGAGACACCCATGGAAAATCTCTTTCCGACAGCATTCACTCCTCTCATCACACCACTGGTCTCTGGGTTTGAGATCCATATTTCCTTTCCTGAGCAGTCTATTCATTCAAATGACGTTACTGATCACCTACTGTGTACTTCCAGCACAAACTTCTGAGTTCTAAACCAATGCACTGAATGGCCTTCCTAACCTTTCCAAATGGATGCCCTGTTGCGGTACTGAACTCAACAGGGGGACTGAGAGAGGGAGAAGCAGGCTTCTCACCGAGCAGGGAGCCCGATGTGGGACTCGATCCGCAGTCTCCGGGATCATGACCTGAGCCGAAGGCAGTCGCTTAACCGACTGAGCCACCCAGTTGCCCCGAAAGTCCTATTTTTAATGCTATTTGTTGCCGATCTTTGGAGGGCACTGACCATCCTTTAGGGAGCTTCCCTCAGTCATGGCAATACATTTGTCAGGGGTACCCTTTATCTACAATAGTCCTGGAATAAGTCTGCTCATCAGAGATTTCAGAACGCACTTGGATCATTCTTGGACTTAGATCACACTCACACAATTTTCACCAAAAAACTCCTTTGACAGTAACATGGTAGAACAATAGGACAACACTCACTCATCTTACCATATACCCCTACACTGGAAGTTATGGCCTAATAAAATGTCATACTACCTTATTAAAGACTCAGTTACCACACCAGCTGGTAGACAACACATTGTTGATAGGGATGGTATCCCAGAAGAGGAGGTGGGTTCTTGGAAACAAGGAGTCTATGTGTAGTATTGTTTCTCCATCACAGTACTAGTTATCTATCATCAGTGCCTCTGTTCTCAAGATAAGTAGAAACATAAGGGACCCACAGAGGACTGTTCTCCAATCAGATAATTATGAATAAAGCTATGATAATGATTTCTGCATAAATGTCTTGAGGATATGTGTTTTTATTTCTCTTAGGTCAATACTTAAGAGTAAGAGTTGCTGTATCATGGGCTCATGCATGTTTAACTTTTAAAGAAGTTGCCACTGGGGCGCCTGGGTGGCTCAGAGGGCTAAGCCTCTGCCTTCGGCTCAAGTCATGATCTCAGGGTCCTGGGATTGAGCCCCACATCAGGCTCTCTGCTTGGCAGGGAGCCTGCTTCCCCCTCTGCCTGTTTGTGATCTCTGTCAAATAAATAAAATGTTAAAAAAAAAAAAAAGAAAGAAGTTGTCCTCTTCCAAAGCAGTTGCACCATTTTCCTTTTTTTTTTAAAAAATATTTATTTATTTAATGGGGAGGGGGGAGACAGAGAGAGAGAGCACGAGCGTGAGAGAATGTGTATGCACGTGGGAGGGGAAGAGGGAGAGGGAATCTCCAACTGCTGAGTGCCAAGCTCAGTCTCGTGATGGTGAGATCACAGCCTGGCCCCATGAGATACTGTGGACTATGGGAAACAAACTGAGGGTTTCAGAGAGGAGAGGGAGTGAAGAGGGTTTAGCCTGGTGGGTATTAAGGAGGGCACGTATTGCAATGAGCAGTAGGTTATATGCAAATAATGAATCAAGGAACACAATAGCAAAAACTAATGAAGTACTGGGACTAACTTATAAAATCTTTGGAAAACCAAAAAAAGTAAAACAACAACAACAAAAGAAAACCCTCAAATGACTGTGCCACCTAGGTGTCCCTACCATTTTATTTTCTAACATCCATGTATAAAGTGCAGGCTTCTCCTAATCTTCTTCAACACTTGATGTTATCTATCTCTTCATGTTATCCATGTATAATCTCCCTGTGGTCACAATTTGCATTTTTTTTTGGTGAATTGTGATTAGGTGTATCTTTTTCATATTGGCCATTTGTATCAGGTCTCATAGCCTCCTTTGTTAAGCATTGAAGCACCTCAGCATCCCAGACTAGGCAAATTCTCTACACTAGTTTTGACCGTCCAAGAGACCACAAGGTTAATGTCTGCATGATGGTCAAATTACGTTTATTTTAAAACTATCCTCTCAGCCGCAGCCATCAAATATTTTACAAGACAACCACCTCTGAGTTGTAACTTGTAGCTAATTCTTTGTCATTTAGTACATCTTTTGAGGTCAGAACATAAAGTCTCTTTACTTGGTTTCCCAATGAGCTACAGGTAGCAGCTTCTAAGATATCTAAATCATACCTCCCTATAGGATTAAATAAGATTTTTTAAAGTTTTTTTTTTTTTTTTTTTAAGAGTTTGTTTGAGAGAGAGATAGGGAGAGAGAGCATAAGCAGGGAGGAGAAGGAGAAGCAGGCTCTGCAGCCCTATGTGGGGCTTGATCACAGGGCCCTGAGATCCTAACCTGAGCCAAAGGCAGTCACTTAAATTACTGAGCCACCGACGTGCCCCAGTTTAAATAAACTTTTTTATAGAGAAAACTTAGGCATTGTTTCTTGTTGTTGTCGTTGTTTTATCTATTTGAGAGGGAGAATGAGAGAGAAAGCGAGGGCAGGTACAGAGGGGAGAGGCAAAGGGAGAGGGAAAGGCAGACTCCCTGCTGAGCAAGATCTGAGACTTGATTCCCAGGACCCTGGGATCATGACCTGAACTGAAGAAAGAGGTTTAACTGACTGAGTGAACCAGGTACCCTGTTGTTATTTAATGTGGCATTAACCCTTTCATGCCAGGAGGTGCCACTTCTATGACTCATAGTTTACTAGAGTAAAGCAAAATGCTTTGATTCAAATCACAGGTTTGCCAGATGCAAGCTTAAGTGACTTTGGGCAAGGCACCCAACAAATCTCTAAGAACTTTTCTTTATCCTTCTCTCCTGTATATTGTAAATGTTATCAGCTCTGTCAATTCTGTTGAGTTGCAGGGATGATCATATGACACAGGGGATATAAAAATAATCTAAATACTCTAAAGTCAACTCAAAAAACATAAATCAAGACCCAGATATATGGAAATATTCAATCTTGCAAGTTTTCCAAGAAGTACAAAAAAGAGAAGTAACATTTTAGTAGTTATTCCAGTGGCTGAATAAATTAGTATAAATCCTTTCAGAAAACAATTTGGCAATACATTTCAATTGCCCAAAAAACTTATATTTTGAGTCTAAAATGATTTTTAAAAAGTAAAATGTGCTCTACTAGTATTTATCAAATGTTTATTATGTGTTGCACCTTGTTACCAAGCACCTCACAACTTCATGTACATTAACTTACTTAGTGCTTCTCGTTAAAACATAAAACAAAACAAAACTGTCCCAAGTTTTATTATCATCCACATTTACAAATTAGGAAATGGACACAGAAACCCAACACCATTTAGGTTAGGCTTCATGCTAGTATGGAACAAGGATGGAAATTGATTTAAGACGATTTGGCTTCAAAGTCCTTGTTCTTTACTACTCCATAGTAGTAGTAGGAACAACTTCTAGAAATTCATCCTGAGAAAGTAATCCAAAAGAAGGAAAAAGCAAGAAATTTAATGATACTTTTTTACATATGTTGTATATGCCTGCAAACATGGGGAACAATTTAAGTAAAGATTCAGGAAGTGATGGCATATCCAATCATTTCACAGAAATATCATAGAACACTTAAAATAATCAAGAAAACTATAAATACAGTGTTTATGATATAGATTTTTTAAAATTTAAATTATCTGAATTTCTTATTTTCATGTTAGGGTTATCAGATTGCCAGAATTTTGGGTCTGCCTTCACTAGTGCTGTAAGTTTTCTCAAGGACTATGAAGTAGCACAAGATGGTCTCCTTCCTATGACAAGACCAGATTCACAAATACGAGTGATGTCACTAGCAATTCCTTGTTTCCATGAGCACTACTCAACAGCAAAGAACCAATGAAATGTAACTCACTATTTTAAGGCAAGAACACACCTTCTGGTGTTAAAATCAGAAGAAAATTAGATACACATAAGCAATCAAAGAGGCTGTCCCAGAAGAAGGGAAATAGTCTTAGGGGAACACTTGACTGGAGTTGATAATGTTACAATCTTCTCCATTAAAGAAGTAAAAGTCCTCTCAAGAACTGCTTTTCCTTTGTCCATGTCCTTTCTCTCCCCTTGGGTAGAAGAAGATCTCAGTTATTAAAAGATAGACACAAGCCCCTTTAGTGGGCCAACTCAAGAGCACACAAGCCCGAAGTCCAGAGCTGCTATAAGACACCCAAGTGTAAAGCACATGCTCCAAGACCCGGAAGCCGGTGGTCACACATGGCGCTCTACTTCTCTTCAGCCATAGTAGTGGCTACTGCGGGATCCTCAATGACCTGGCATTACAGCATTTTCACTTTGAGATGTCTCTATTCAGGAGGATGGCTTGGAACAGAAACAAAACAAAACAAAAACCCAAACAAAACCAAATAGTGACCTAAGGCTGTGGAGGTGGCCAGACCTGGCTTTGGATCCTGTCTCTGCCACTTTTGAACTGTGTCACTGGGAGAATAATGGAGCTCCTGAAGGCTTACCTGTCGTCCTGTGCTATGTGAACCTGGGCCGGTCACTGTGGCTTCCTGTGCTTCCATTCCCTCATTCTCAGAACAGTGATATAACTATCTCAGAGGATTGTTCTGAGGAGTAAAAGAGTTAAAATTGGTTTCCTTTTCCTTAGCTAAAAATTGAGGACAAAAATGCAATACTCATTTTGAAGACCATTATTGTCTATGATAAGTGCTTGAGCTACTGGCTCACACGCGGCAAGCACTCAATAAGTGGTACTTATGATAATTATTTTTAAAAAGATGCTCGAAATTAAAATCTTAAATGCAAAACTTGCAAAAAACTAACACGTTTGTTCATTTAGATATGTATTCACCAATTTGTTTGGTGGGATGAAAGACTGTCGTTTAAACATCTAATAAGCATTGGCTGTTTTATTCTTTTTTTTTTTTATTACTATGGTTTTAGACCTGAATCTCATTTCTTCCTCCTAGCATATAAAATGCAGCAATTCTTCAGTTATGAGAATTGCAATCATCAATAGAAGGAAGGATATGATCAAAGCTGAGAGGCTGATACATTCCTAATCCTCTGTTCCTGTGATTTTTTTTTAAGGGAGGAATGGTTTATATATTATAGTTTATTGGATTTTGGAATTTTCATATTTTTACTTAAAATGAAGCACTTGTCAACTCAAATAAATGCAGATCTTGCTATTTTCTTTTTGTATCTTGTAAAGAAAACATAATGGGTTTATGAAACATTTAATAAATCCTACAAAGTCCTTCATGCAATCCATTTGCCCGGCTGACTCCACAAATCGGAAATTGTGCTTCAGTTGCCTTAGGTGCAAGAAGCTAGGCACCTTTAGGACGACACGGGCACACAGGACCTGCCCCTCATCCTCGCCTCTCCCTATGTGATCAACTGCAGGGACATGGCTCGTGCAAAGCAGATTTTCGTTGCAGGCACTGGGAGCTAATTATGTGACAGTTACTACTCCATGCCTGCACCGAGCTAGGGTTGGCAGTGTGAGGAAAGCCATCAACAGGGAAGCAAGCACCTGCTATCATGGAGCTCGCAGCTGAGAACAGGACAGACGTTCGCCACATACTCCAAAAGATGGACACCGTCACAAAAACATATCCAATGCCATTCAAAGGAAATAAAGGGGGGGAGATAACAAAGACCCTAACATACACTGCACTGGGAGCATCCATGGAAGCTTCTCATAGAGGTGACACTGTGAGATGTGAAGCGTGCTGAGGGTTAACTAGTCAAATTAGTCCACTGTACTGAAGAAAGAGAATTCCAGGCAGATGTAACAGCACATGCAAAGGCCCTCTGGTAGGGAAAATCCAGGTCCCTTTACAGAACTGCAGGAGATTCAGAGCTAAAGAAATAGGAGATGGTACCCTGCTGCAGGGGGGCCTGGAGACCAGGCTTAGATTTTTAGTCCTTTTTCAGTGAACAATATATGAACACTGAAATGCCATAAATATTGGTGTAACATGATTACTGCATGCTAAACATAGCACCAACTTATGTTGTGAGCACTTCTTAAAATTCAATTAACACTTTCTCTGCAACCTCAAAACGTGTCCGAGGGAAGAATCTCTTGAAATATAGTCCATGCTGGAGGAGTGATTTATGCAGTCATGTTAACAGTCAGGCTGTCAGACATTACAAGTCTAATAACGATTTTTCCTAATGATTTGTATCCACAGAAGGAGAACTGCTTCACATTGGCTCTTGGCATAGCTGTCTTTTCCTCTTTGTGGTTAAAAAAAAAAAAATTTATTCTAAAATGTAGCCATTTGTAACAAACTTGCCTGAAACCTGCTCATGACAGTTGCATTTTTCTCAAATGAAAAACCAGTATCATGTTGTAATTCAACATTTTCTTTCCATAGTAAATTGCCTACTTCTGCCAGAGCATCAGACCACTTCGGTAGCTCAATTTTGTAACTGTTTCTCCAATATTGGTATGCATCCCCTTCAAGGTATTATTTTGTACTTACTCTCTCACTTTGTCTCCACCATCTGCTCTGATAAGGCTGCAGGCCTCTTTATTCCACCCTAGAAGGACAGGGAATCCCATGGGGGGTGAGATACTGTCAGAGAGAATTTTATGGTTGTAGCTACAATTCCCTGTTGTATAATTATGGGACAAGGAGTTTGAATCCTGTGTCTTTTCTCTCTGTACAGCTACTAACTTGTCATCAATAAAACAAAGTTTGAGCATAAACTGGAAAATACTGCTCTATTTTGAGTACAGGGGAGGAGAAAAAGAAATGAGGTCAATGTGCTTCTCCACTGCATGTACTGTTTATAAAGAAGGACCAGAGGGATCAATCCCGGATCATTTTCAGATAAATTCTAGTAAGAATCCTTCTGTGGCTGGGTGTTAAAATGCAAGGGAATTGCTCTATAAACCACAAAGTCACCACAATGAGCAAGTGCCTGGTCATACTCAGTTTTCCAGGAAGGTGACTAGGTCTTCGAGAAAAGGGCACTGGGAGAAATCAGCTACTTTCATCATTCGGTTACTCCAAGCAAGACACAATTTCCTCACCTGTGAAATGGGCATAATAATCCTTCAGGGACAGAGCAGAGCAGTCCTGGTGATCTCTGGCAACTCTACTTTCTCCTGACAATTCTTTACTGTGGTTTTCTAATTGGGCCCCTTGTTTCTTTCACAGGATTAGACACAATTTGCAATCTTGTTATTCATTCACTCTTGGTTTTCTGTCTACCTCTTGTACTGGAACACACGCCCCTCAAAGCCAAGCCGGTATTCCTACCTCCAGCACAGGCCTGGCCCAGTGCAGCTACTGCACATGCATTTGCTAAGAGAATAAGGCACAGATTTTGTAAGGCTATCAATGCAGGCCGCAGGGGTGATTTTATTTTTCTTATTAGCAACCACGCTCTCGTGGAAGTCAGAGGATTTCTCCAACTTTTTTTTTTTTTTTTATCTTTAAAAAGAGGATGATACCTGTCTTGTCTATTTCAAGGTTGTCCCAGGCATCAAATTGGATGATATAAGCACAGAAAAGTGTCTTGATGTGTGTATAGCTACATATAAGGCAGAGGACATGTAAAGGAAGAACACTTCTGGGGTATGAAATAAAGAAAGGGCAGGCGATTCTAACTCATGGAGGAGTTTTGGTTTTTTTTGTTTTTTGTTTTGGACCAAAGGTAGCATCCATCATCACCACCAACCACAACAGTGACAGCTACATTCTGAGGCAGCAAAGTCCTGCTTACCTTTGTGTGATCCTGTGTTGTAGGGAACATTTTTATCCTGGTTCTACATGTGAGGAAATGCGAGGCTCAGGATGTTTGAGTAACCGGCAGAGGGGGACCCAGTGAGTCAGCCAGCCGGACTTCAGCGGGCAGCCTGACCACCATGTTTCTACCTAAGGGTCACTGTCCTTCAAGTCAGCACATAGCTAGCTGTGCCCAGGAAGGGGAAAAATAAATACTATTTGAGTATAAAGGAATGGGAACTTCCCCATGTGTCCATCCACACACCCAATCTACTGTTACTGGAAACAGTAAGATAAAGTTAGAAGTTGTTCTTCCAAATTTTTATCTGAGTTTATTATATAGGGTAGCTATTTAACTGGTGAGCACATTTTTATTCTTGGAAAAAAATGAGTATGATGCTGCACACACTATAAAAACTTAAAATGCTTTTAGTATCCATATTTCTCTTTGGAATAGGGAAAGGCGGGGAAGAAAAAAGAAAAAAACTGTATTATTTGAAATTCTTCCTAAGGGTAGCTATATTTCATTCTAAGTTGCTTGATGATACTTGATAAGTCATTCAACAGCACTTTCTTATACCTACTAAAATGACTCTAAGCATCCAATTTATAATACTTCTATTGCTTAGAAGAGGTACTTTGTTTATGAGGGCTGACGCTGAGAAGATGGATACACATCAGTTCTCCTAGTTCAGGAATTCCTTCTCATTAACTGTCTAGCCTGACAGACTTTCTGAATCTGGAAAGGCTCTAACCACCATAACTACTACTATTTTTAAAGCCATTGCCTATCAGAGCTAATGAGAAAGAAATGACACACGGCTCAAATAATTACGGCTTCTAACATTTATGGGAAACATTTTTCCTGAGTACTCCTGGGCTTTCAATTTGGTGTTCCACTGCCTGGTTTGATTCTGGACAGAATTAAGAATAACGCCTATAGATGTTTTTATGCGCTGTCTGACAAGAGGGATTTGTGGGAACATGGCTTCAAGTACAATGCTGTTTGGTAGAGACTCTTCTTTATGCTTCGAAGGGTTGGTGGCTAAAAGAAGAATTCATTTACTTGCAGGTCCTATAAACATCTATTTTAGAAGGCTGAAGATAGCCAGCCCCTTACCTTGGGTATCTGGTCAAGGTTTAGGAAAATGAGCTTTAGGAGTTTAGTGCTATATTTTCACTATTTAGTGGAAACAAGGACCTGGCCTGCCATCCATACCTCTTACACCTGGGCTGTGCTAATATAATGTTGTATGGCAATATTCTTCTATGCTAATATACTATTTTAATGTGCCTTGCATTTTCTTCCTTCCTCCCTTCCTTGTGACTATTTCTTAGCCTTGGAAGTAACAGCTCTTATTCACTCTTTTTAGTCAGTTTATAATATAACACAGGAGAATGGGGGAAAAAAAATACTGACTTTTGAGTTTCAGTAGCCAGCATCATGTGGTTAGCACTAGATCCTGAAGTTCAAAAGTTAAAGGATTCAGGTCACATAGAGTACTCCATATACAAGAGGACTGGAAGGACTGGATCAGATCTAAGTTAGGCTCCTCCCCCAGCATCTACCAGACACTCAGGAATGGAAGAGAAGAAGGAAGAGACCAAGGGGAAGCACAAAGGTGTGGGCTATGTCCCTGGGAAGGGTCCTAAGCTTGTCATCTCCCCCACCATGGTCACAGTGGGGCTAAGGAATTATTCAAAATCAGAACTGAGCCTGGAGAAGCTCTGAGGCCAGGACTGAGTATCAACTGTAGTCACTTTACATCTCCACTCATAAGAGCCAGCCCAGGCAAGGACATTCCTGAACGTGGATTCATGCCTGGCAAGGAGTCATGGAAAGATGCCAAAGTCACAGAGCAAAGGGACCTCATAAGCATGTACTGGTCTTGAAAAAGCCCTACATAATCATAGTTTAACCCCACTGATCGGGTGGCAAGAGGGACACTAAAAATGGATTAAATTTTGACAAACTATTAGAATAGAGTCTTGAAAACAAAATGAAACTGCAGAAAACAATCAGAAGTTACTTTTTTTTTTTAATCTCCTAGCTTTGTGGTCTGAGAGTTGTACCTACTTTAGAGAACCGTAGGAGAGGCTACGCTAATCACTGCTCTCAGAATCAAGCATTGCCACCACCTTGCTCACCTTCTCTCAAATTTATCTGGTGAAATAACAGACTATACTTATGGAGATGCTGCCCATCAGAAAGAAGTCATATTTTTGTTCTTAAATCCTTTGAAAAAGATAAACGTATTGATTTTAAAATAATACAAGAAAAACTTTCCTGAGAGCTCTTCCCCTACAGTCAGGAACACAGCAGGACTGTCTATTATCACCACTGCTATTCAGCATAGAACTAGAAGTCCTAACCTCAGCAATCAGACACAAAAAAATAAGAAAAGGCATCCAAATCACTAAAGAAGTAGTCAAACTCACTCTCTGCAGATGATACGATACTTTACGTGGAAAACCCAAAAGACTCCACTCCAAAACTGTTAGAACTCAGACAGGAATTCAGTAAAGTGTCAGGATATAAAATCAATGCACAGAAATCAGTTGCATTTCTATACATCAACAGCAAGACAGAAGAGGAGTCGATCCCATTTACAATTGCACCCAAAACCATAAGATTCCTAGGGATATACCTAACCAAAGAGGCACAGAATCTATACTCAGAAAACTATAAAGTATTCATGAGAGAAACTGAGGAAGACACAAAGGAAGAGAAAAATGTTCCATGCTCGTGGTTGAAAGAATACTGTGAAAATGTCTCTGCTAACTAGAGAAATCTACACATTTAATGCAATCCCTATCAAAATACCATCGATGTTTTTCAAATAAGTGGAACAAATCATTCTAAAATTTATATGAACCAGAAAAGATGCCAAATAGTAAGAGGAATGTTGAAAAAGAAAACCAAAGTCAGTGGCATCACAATTCCAGACTTCAAGTTCTATTACACAGCCCTAATCATCAAGACAGTATGGTACAGGCACAAGAGCAGACATATAGATCAACGGAACAGAACAGAGAGCCCAGAAATGGACCCTCAACTCTATAGTCAACTCATCAAAGTAGGAAAGAATGTCCAATGGAAAAAAGACAGTCTTTTCAACAAATGGTGTTGGGAAACTTGGACAACCACATGCAGAAGAATGAAACTGGACTGTTTCCTTAGGCCACAAACACAAATAGACTCAAAATGGATCAAAGACCGTGGTGTGAGGAATCCATCAAAATCCTTGAGGACAACACAGGCAACAACCTCTTTGACCTCAGTCACAGCAACTGCTTCTAAGGAACATCGCCAAAGGTAAGGGAAGCAAGGGCAAAAATGAAATATTGGGACTTCATCAAGATCAAACAGTCACAAAACCAAAAAACAACCAACAGAATGGGAGAAGATATTTGCAAATGACAAATCAGATAAAAGACTAGTATTCAAAATCCATACAGAACTTATCAAACTCAACACCTGATAAATAACTGAGTCAAGACATGGGCAGAAAACATGAACAGACATTTCTCCAAAGATATATAAATGGCCAACAGATACATGAAAAAGTGCTCAACCTCCCTCAACATCAGGGAATACAAATCAAAACCACAGTGAGATACCACCTTACACCAGTCAGAATGGCTAAAATTAACAAGTCAGGAAATGACATGTAGGTGAGGATGCAGGGAAAGGGGAGCCCTCCTACACTGTTGGTGGGAATGCAAGCTGGTGCAGTTACTCCGGCAAACAGTACGGAGAGTCCTCAAAAAGTTGAAAATAGAGCTACCCTATGACCCAGCAATCACACTACTGGGTATTTATCCTAAAGATACAAATGTAGTGATCAGAAGGGGCACAGCACCCAAATGTTTATAGTAGCAATGTCCACAATAGCCAAACTATGGAAAGAACCCAGATGTTCATCAACAGATGAATGGATAAAGAAGATATGGTATGTGTGTGTGTGTGCGCCCGCATGAGCGCACACACACACAAACACAGGAATGCTATGCAGCCATCAAAAAGAATGAAATCCTGCCATTTGCAACGATGTGGATGGAACTGGAGGGTATGATGCTGAGTGAAATAAGTCATTCAGATAAAGCCAATTATCATATGATCTCTCTGACATGAGGAATTTGAGAGGCGGGGGGGCGTCATTGGGGGCAGGGAGAGAAAAACAATGAAACAGGATGGAATGGGGAGGGAGACAAACCATAAGAGGCTCTTTTTTAAGATTTTTTTTTATTTGACAGAGAGAAACACATCCAGAGAGGGAACACAAGCAGTGGGAGTGAGAGAAGGAGAAGCAGGCTTCCCGCCGAGCAGGCAGCCCAATGCGTGGCTCAATTCCAGGACTCCGGGATCATGACCTGAGCTGAAGGCAGAGGCTTAACCACTGAGAAACCTAGGTGCCCCCATAAGAGACTCTTAATCTCAGGAAACAAACTGAGGGTTGCTAGGGAGTGAGAGGGGAAGGGATAGGGTTGCTGGGTTATGGACAATAAATAAATAAAAGAATAAATAAAACAGTTTTCATATCTAATTACATTAAAGGCAAAGCCACAGAACAAACATGGCATTTAGTGTTACACTAATGCCTCTCCAGACTTTTGATCTTTTGTGGGTTTTTTGTTTGTTTTTTGTTTTGGATGATTCTATATGGGAGCCAAATGCCCAAAAATGTAATTCTCTTCTATGGACACAAGATTCGTATCCAATACTCCTATTCTAAAAAGAATTAACAGAAGTTTTCCAAGAACAATGAGGACATTAGAGGTCACATTCAGGCAATTGTAACTTGGTGAATTCTGTATTAACTACTGTTTCATCCAGCTAAATTCTATTAGTAAATGCACTCAAATAGATATTATACCTTGCTGAACCAGATCCACAAAGTCATATACCTACAGTATAAGTCTTGACAGTTTTTTTTTTGTTTTGTAACTCAAACAGAACCTTGCTGATGTACACATCACAGAGACACCCACTTCAAAGATAGTGATCTCCAATAAATGCATTCCCAGCCACACAACGGGGCAAAGAGCCTGGCTACCTCCCTATACTGAGGCTCCTCTGTCTCAGAGATCTTTGCTGATTAGGTAAGTGATCATCTGGGCCACTTGTCTTTTTCTGCACTTTACTTATTTATTTTTAAAGATTTTATTTATTTGACAGAAACACAGCTAGAGAGGGAACACAAGAAGGGAGAGTGAGAGAGGGAGAAGCAGGCTTCCCTCCAAGCAGGGAGCATGAGCCAGGTCCCGATCTGGGTCTCTGGGATCGTAACCTGAGCAGAAGGCAGACACTTAACTGAGCTACCCATGTGGCCCCTTTTTCTTCACTTAAAATGATCACTCTTGTATTCTATAAAGAGCAAGCCTGTGAAACCTTACACTTCCACGCTCAGCCCTAATAAAAGCAGAACCCCAGGCCCTTGTGCGCATGCTCTTTCTCTTGCTCTCCTCCTGCAACCTTTCTGTGTAGCCTTAGGTATGTTGTGTGGTTTCCAATCTTTTAAGTAATAAACATTTATCTGTTCACAGTTTCCTGATGGTTGTTGATGAAGAATGTTTTGAAATCATAGTAAGAACCCTGAAGTTCAGGTCAATGACAGCACTGGTTACTGATAGTCTGACACCAGCACAAAAACTGTTGGCATAATTGGCAGAATTGCACATTTGCTCTTGCAGTTAATGGAGGGGAATGCCCTGTACCTGCAGCTTGCTTACTAACCTTCTAACTCAGGTGGGTGATGCCATCTAGGAAAGGAGCACCATTTGATTGGGGTCTGTCTTGCTGCTACGTGCACTTGCATATTGCCTTTGTTATATGTTGCCAGCAGTATCCAACCCAAGAGGTTACAGCTGCCACAGAAATTCAATGATCTCCCAAGAGCACTGTGATCAAGGCCATATGCTCTAGCGAGACCCGTATACTACAAATTAGAAGGACTTAATTGACTATTACTGTGTAGAGGTCTTGAGGTCCTCAAGGCCAAGGAGAGCTGAAGAGGATAGATTGGTTGATAAGGGTTTTGTCACCACCCAGGGAGAAGCTCTGTGCCAAAGACATGAGGCAAAGATCCCCGTGGGTGGAGGACAGGAGACCTCTACCTGACACCATGGAGTTTGTGGTTCATGCCCAGACAACATGTCCTAACCCAGAAGAGTGAAATAGCCTTATATCCAGGGTGCCTGAGTGTCTCAGTGGGTTAAGCCTCTGCCGTCGGCTCAGGTCATGATCTCAGGGTCCTGAGATCGAAGCCTACATTGAGTTCTCTGCTCAGCAGGGAGCCTGCTTCCTCCTCTCTCTCTGCCTGCCTCTCTGCATACTTCTGATCTCTCTCTCTGTCAAATAAACAAATAAAATCTTAAAAAAAAAATAGCCTTAAATCCAGAGGCTGTGGCACCACTGGAGGGAAAATCTAACAAAGGCCTCATAGTCTCTGTGTCACAGCTTTACTACCTTTTATTTATTGTTCTTTGTCCTCTGACCAGATGAGACTCCTTGACAAATACAAAACCCAAAGGAGGGATGCTTCCTGGGTGTTCCTCAGGGTTTATGCTCCAGAGGCCCAGGGGATTTTCCCAAAGACTGTGTGCATATCTAACTAGTGGAAGAAGTTTCCAATCCCAGAGAAGTCTCTGAGGACACCCTGGAAAAGAAAGCAGCCACTTACAGAGAGGTCTCACAGTGATATTACCTAACATGTTCCAGCAATAACATGTAAGATTAAGATAGGAGAAAAGTCAAGAAGTGGAAAAAAAAAAAACCCACAAACACAAACCATACAAATCTCTCCTCATGATTTTAGGCAACAAGAAGAGAGGAAAATCAACTTGGTATTGCAGTTTTTCTTGTTTGTTTGGAATAGGCTCTCAATAGTTACAGCTGCTGAAATGCATCAACTGACTAGTATCTCTTAACACTCTAAAATCTGTAAATTTTTTTTAATTTTTTTTTTTTAAGATTTAGTTGGAGAGAGACAGAGAAAGAAAACACAAGTAGGGGGAAGGGCAGAAAGAGAGAGAGAGAATCTGGAGCAGACTCCCTCCTGAGCACTGAGCCAGATGGATGCCAGATTCCACAACCTTAAGATCATGACCTGAGCTGAAATCAAGATTCCGTGGCTCAATCGATTGAGCCACTCAAGTGCCCCTGTAACTTTCTTACAGATCCATCAGGGCTACCTGCTCATTTCCATCAAGATACAGCACATTCTGACTTTCCTTGGCCTTCCCCTGAAGAGGGCAGAACTAAGAAACACACCTCATGAAGGATCCCTGCCACCAAGTCAAAAGCCAACCAGGTAATGGAGGCCTCTAGTGAGGAAGATGGGGAATGAAAGACAAAGGTGTCCTGAGCCACTGATACTAACAGGGCCCTCCCTCTCTTCACTTGGATATTTGTTTCCTGGCCCCTTATCCAGCCTTCCAAAAGTGCTATAACTGTATGGCTCACGCCGAATGGAAAACATAAATACAAAGGCTTTCTCCTGGTATGCAAAACTGGTGTGGTCCAAGGAGTTTATCATTTCCATGGCCAGAGTGACCCAAAAAGACCCTCTCTTCATTTCCCACCCTGAAGAGGTTCCCGTCTGATGCTCAGTCTAGAGAATTAGTCTCTACAAGCTACTTCCCCTTAATTACAAGGCTGCTACTGCATTTTATTTTATTTTATTTTTTACTTTATTTTTATTTTTTAAGGTAACATTTTTATTTTTTTAAGATTTTTATTTATTTGACAGAGAGAAACACAGCCAGAGAGAGAACACAAGCAGGGGGAGTGAGAGAGGGAGAAGCAGGCTTCCTGCCGACCAGGGAACCCGATGTGGGACTCGATCCCAGGTCTCCGGGATCATGACCTGAGCCGAAGGCAGTCGCCTAACCAACTGAACCATCCAGGCGTCCCTGCTACTGCATTTTAATTGGGACTTCCAAAGCCATTCAAAAGGCACTCAAACTCCTAGGGGAAAAAGTTACATTTCCTTTCTCAGTTCCTTCAAGATAAAAATCTTACCATGTCTTTGAAAGGTAAACACCCTAGGAAGGAACTAAACTTGGAGAATGAAAAAAGGGGAAAAAAAGGTGGGGGGAAGGAGAGAAAGAGGCCTTTTTAAAATACAAACTGGTTAGTCAGTCAGTGAAAGGCAAATGCCATTATGATTTCACTCATATGTGGAATTTAGGAAACACAACAGATGAACATACTGGGGGCGGGGAGAGGGAAATAAACCATCAGAGAGACTCTTAATGATGGGGAACACAGTTAATAGAGGGAGGTGTGTGGGGAACGGGCCAGATGGATAGGTGATGGGTAGTAAGGAGGGCACTAGTTAGGAGCACTGGGTGTGAAACCAATATTGTGCTATATGACTAACTAGAATTTAAATAAAAATTAAAGAAATAAAACAAACAGAATGGCTGTAGAGCACAGCCTGCTTAATTAAGATTACTTGTAAGGATAAATTAAATAATTAAAAGTCTTCTCTACAAACATGAGTAAAAAGCTTTTAAGCAGATAACTTCACTCCTTTCACTCTCTGCTAGAGACACAATTACTAAGCAACTGCTGAGTTTTGGATGATGCGTGCTTCATGGCTACAGTTTTGGAATGAAAGCAAGAGATCAGCATCTGCTTGCTTCTGTAGGTCCATGTAGAAATGTTACAGATACGGTACTTTCCCCGCCTCTGGAAAGTATTCTCAAAATTTGTAAAAGAGCTCTATTTAATGGCTTAAAAGTAAGCACTTAGGGATTAAGTATTTCTAAATCTCAGAAATGTAACAGAAACTAACCCAAATGTTTTTCACATTCATGTCATTTATCTTTAGAATTTATGAGGTATACTCATATATTCGCCAATCTAAAGAATGTTAGTTTAAGAGGCAGTTCACAACACAGTTTTCATAGAAAGAAAAGATTTTGAGGGTTACAAAATTCCAAAGTGGGGCGCCTGGGTGGCTCAGTTGGTTGGGCGACTGCCTTTGGCTCAGGTCATGATCCTGGAGACCCGGGATCAAGCCCCACGTCGTGCTCCCTGCTTGGCGGGAAGCCTGTTTCTCCCTCTCACACTCCCCCCCCACCCCCCCACCCCCTGCTTGTGTTTCCTCTCTGGCTGTGTTTCTCTCTGTCAAATAAAAAGAAATCTTAAAGAAAAAAAAAATTCCAATGTATGTCATTAAAGTTATTAGAAATAAGAAAATAGTTGAATGCAGGAAAAGGAGGATGTAGAGGTCCCTGGGTGGCTCAGGCCATGATCCCAGGAGCTGGAATTGAGCCCCACATCTGGCTCCCTGCTCAGTGGGAAGCCTGCTTCTCCCTCTCTCACTCCCCCTGCTTGTGTTCCCTCTCTAGCTGTGTTTCTCTCTGTCAAATAAATAAAATCTTAAAAAAAAAAAAAAAAGGACGATGAGATTTTGGCTGAGAACGGGTATTTAAAAAAAATTAAAAAAAGAAAGAAAAGGTTTGAAGATACATTTTTGTTATGAGGAAAGAAAGTAAATTTGTCCTAAAAGAAAACATTGTTTTAGAAAGAGAACGAGGAAAACAAAGGACAAAATGGTACAGAAAGTTAGGAAGAAAGAAATTTGCCTTGTGTGGTCACATTGTCTAAAACCTGTATTGTCATTATGAGGATTTTAAAATTAAGCTTTAACCAAGTATATTCATGTAAAATTAAATTTCATTTTCTTCTGCTAAAACAAGTTTTCTTAGACTACTGATCTACTCTTGATAAGATATTGTGAGAGCAAGTTTCTTTCTTTTTTTTTTTTTAACCTTTGAAGTACTCTGCCTGGAAAACAAAGATTTGGGGTCTTGTCAAAAATACTCTCCTGTGGGGGCACCTGGGTGGCTCAGAGGGTTAAGCCTCTGCCTTTGGCTCAGGTCATGATCTCAGGGTCCTGGGATTGAGTCCCACATCCGGCTCTCTGCTCAGTGGGGAGCCTGCTTCCCCCTCTTTCTCTGCCTGCCTCTCTGCCTCTTTGTGATCTCTCTCTGTCAAATAAATTAAAAAAAACAAAAAACAAAAAAACTTTCCTGTGTTTCTTAACATGTCTTTGATTATTTAAAAAGGCTGGTCCTTCCTGAGGTGCCCAAGGGGCTCAGTTGGGTAAGTGTCTGCCTATAGCTAGGGTCATGATGCTAGGTCCTGGAGAGGCCCACATCAGGCTCTTTCCTCAGTGGGGAGCCTGCTTCTCCTTCCCCCTCTGCCCCTAACCCTGCTTGTGCTCTCGGTCACTCTCCCTAATAAATAAAATCTTTAAAAAAGAGAAAAAAAAAAGGTTGGTCTTGCTCTATTAAAAGAGCTAAATTGTCTTAAAACACCCCCACCCCCACCACCACCATGGAACTTTCTGTATGTGCCTGAAAAGTCTTCAATGGTCACTTTGGTTAAATGGAAAACTCTGTATTGTTTCAAATTGGCCTATGATCCTATTCAACCAAGTGTCCAAGCCTTTTGATTTTTTGGACAAACTTCATTCAAATAAAATTCTAACAAGTTTTTTTAACCTTCAACTGAATCTGGGGTTTTCCAGAGAATCCCTGGAATGTGTCACAATGTCTTCTCACTCCTTATCAGAATTGAGAGACAGAGACAGAGGAGGTTACCTGAATTAGGCTTATTTGACATGTTAAATTATATGGGAAGTTGTCAAATAAGGGAGGATAAACCTTAAGTTATATGGGCAAATGTTATTAATATAAGTATCCTAGAAACTGTACAAAATTCCTAAAAATCTGACATGCCCTGGTATACTTATCACTTATAATTTTATTTATCACCTTAAAATGTTTGTATCCCAGCTAAAGCATTATTTCCTTGTTAATGAATGCTCGTCATTCACCCTGGCCATTTGTAAGTTTTTATCATTTACAATTACTCTCACACTGTGATGATTTTGCAGAAGCAGTTCATCTTAAAGTTCATGGAAACAACTCTGACAAGTACTCTAGAGTGTAAGTTTCTGCTTATTTCTGGATCATACCAGAACTGTCTAAGAATTTGCAGAATTCTAAGGAAACAACTGATTCATAAAACTGCCAACAAAAGACCAACAAGAATTACATGGGACTGAGTGAACTGATAAGGGTGATTATAACTTTCATGACTTTTTGTGTGAAATATTGCTGGTTCTTTAATCTTTTGTTTCCCAGATATAAAGAGACCTGTCCTCCTAAGCTATTTATAACTTCTAGTAATTTAGAATATATCTTTGTGAGCAAAGATGAAACATTTATGTCTTTCTTTCTACCTGATCCCTCCAGAATTTGGGAACTCTCAGTGAATACTCTTATTTTCATGGTAATATAGTTATTTGCATAAGCTCAATAAGAATCTATTCTCCTTGTAACAGGACACAGCTGGAAACACTGGTTCTATTACAAGGCCTTGCTTGGAAATGTCCTATTTGAGAGAGACATGCATAGATTCAGATAAGACCAGACAGCTGTAAGGAACTAAAGTTGACTTGAAGGAGCCAATAAGACCTCCTGGAAAAATGGAATGGTACTTTGTTTGCAGGACTCCCAGCAGCCTTACCAGGTGAGTAAGGAAGGTCACTGCCTGACAGGCCCAGGAACCTCAGGATATTTGGGGACCTCAAGAAGACAAGAATCCACACACATCTGTAGGTATTCCAGGCAGTTTGATAGCAAGTTCTTGGTTTGGCTTCTTAGCCTAAAGAGGCTGTTAAAGGTTCAATCTGAGGGTGCCTGGGTGGCTCAGTGGGTTAAAGCCTCTGCTTTCGGCTCAGGTCATGATCTCAGGGTCCTGGGATCAAGGCCTACATCATCAGGCTCTCTGCTCAGTAGGGAGCCTGCTTCCTCCTCTCTCTCTCTGCCTGCCTCTCTGCCTACTTGTGATCTCTCTGTCAAATAAATAAATAAAATCTTAAAAAAAAAAAAGTTCAATCTGAAATTCTTTATAAAAGATTCCAATAGGGCAGACTTTTAAAAGCCTACACGGTCAATGATTATTCTTGCTGCACTTAAGTTTATGTGCAAAGGCCTAAGTTTACTGAATTAAACTGAACTTAAGTTGCAAATGAACTGGTCTTACTACAGTTATCTCTGTAGAAACTGGGGTAATTGTAGGTGGAAAGATAGATCAGTAAGAACTATAAAACATGCCGGTGGATATTAATTCTAGCTCTGTTAATTACTGTTGAAGTTTTATTTTTTTTTTAACCTGTACACTGGACTGTATATTGAATTGTCATTTCAATATCTGACTACAATTTTCCAAACAAAGGTTTCCAATTTTTGGCGAATCCTCTGACTTGGAATCATTGAAAATTAAAACTCCCATTTTAGTGAATTGCAAACCAAAGTGGGACAACTTGAGGGGCACCTGGCTGGCTCAGAGGGTTCCATCTGCCTTCAGCTCAGGTCATGATCTCAGGGTCCTGGGATCTAGCTCCTTGCTGGACTCCCTGCTCAGCAGGAAATTTAAAATTTACTCCCCCCCCCTTCTGTCCCACCCCCACTTGTACTTTCTCTAATCAATAAATTAAATTTTTTAAAAATTAAAATGGGACAACTTGATATCAACTTCACCGCAATCACAGCAGCTCATGTACAGACAGCCTTCACACATGCTACTGTGTTGGTCCTTCAGATCGGCAGAGACCACAAACTGGCAAAATCTGTCAGATTGCCAGT
>PITA01006449.1:67211-100171 GCA_004023965.1 Spilogale gracilis | reverse complement strand
GACGCCTGGGTGGCTCAGTTGGTTGAGCGACTGCCTTCGGCTCAGGGCATGATCCTGGAGACCCGGGATCGAGTCCCACATCGGGCTCCCTGCTCGGCAGGAAGCCTGCTTCTCCCTCTCTCCCTCCCCCTGCTTGTGTTCCCTCTCTGGCTGTGTTTCTCTCTGTCAAATAAATAAAATCTTAAAAAAAAAAAAAAAATTACTGTCTTAGGGGCGCCTGGGTGGCTCAGTTGGTTAAGCAACTGCCTTCGGCTCAGGTCATGATCCCAGAGACCCGGGATGGAGTCCTACATTGGGCTTCCAGTTCAGCGGGAAACCTGCTTCTCCCTCTCTCACTCCCCTTGCTTGTGTTCCCTCTCTGGCTGTGTTTCTCTCTGTCAAATAAATAAATAAAAATCCTTAAAAAAAATTACTGTCTTATTTCCTGTCCCATCTTACTGAATTTTTGAGTTATCTATGTATAATTCTTGAAAGAAATCACATGAATGCTTGCTCCAAGCACATGGTGCAATGGTAGATACTATGTGTAGTTTAAGCTTTAGCTCTTGTTTTCAGGGTGTTCCTAATTTAGGTGAAGAAAGAGGAGGCACAGACACCCAAGCACTAAAATTACAGTAGCAGTCAATAATATACAAGAGTTCAATTATATGTGTTACAGTACATAAACACTGTGCATCATCCAAATGAGGCACCTAATGAAAAATGAAATGGAAGAGGGTTTCGTGTATGTAAGCCTTATCGATCAGCTAAATCTTTACATAGGAAATAATGATTGAGGTAAACTTTGAAAAATGGGGAAATTCATATACACAAAGAGACAAATATGGATGTTCTGGAATTAAGAGTTCTTTTTTTTTAAGTATTTATTTATTTATTTACGTATTTATTTATAGGGAGGCAAGGACAGAGGGAGAGAAAGAAAATCCTCAAGCAGACTCCCCCTTGAGTAGAGCCAGACATGGGGTTCAATCCCAGGACCCTGATATCATGACCTGAGCCAAAATCAAAAGTCAGATGCCTTACTGACTGAGCCACCCAGGTGCCCCTGGAATTAAGAGTTCTTCATGTCCAAGCAACCTTCCAGGGAGAGGAATATATATATATATATATATATATATATATATATATATATATATTCATATACTATTGTTAAAAGAATTGCTACACTGTTTGGATCACCAGTTATATGCCATGCATTGTGCCAAGTCATTTTCATTTCATTTAATACTCATATTACTATTTTGACACTTTTCCTAAAATAGCATGGAAACCCTAGTGTTCTTCCAATTACTCATTTAATGATATTCCTTTATTCTATAATGGGTATGACTTAAAATATAATATTGTACCTAATAGCTCAATTTAATGGCCAAACACTTGGAGAACTGCACTTAGGACAGATCACCAATGTGACTAATCTAAGAATTTTATGTCAATACTTATAAATTCTCCCTAGAACAATTACTATACGACAACCTGGGTAATTTAGTTTTAAAACTCATTTCTACTTTACTATGCACCCACATGCCTTATGTTGCTTATGACCCGAACCACAGTCGATTGGACCAGTAATGGACCAGAGGTGAACATGACTTCCAGGAGGAAACAACCCAGAGGTTAGTAAAAATCAAGTGAAGTCTGTCTCTTGCAAGTATCTTAATTAAGTGATACTCACATCTTAGAGTACTCAGATTGCGATTCCCATAGTCACTTGGGACTATGTGAAAAAGAGACTAAAGGTGTACAGAGATGAGACAGACAGGCAGATGACAGAGAGAGAGAAGGAAAGTGAGTGTTGGTATTATCCTTGTCAGGCAGAGGAAAGGAGTCGGCTTCCCTGATTTTCCAACTTTGGTTTCAGTCTTTCTGTAAGAAGGCTGTGCCTCAGTTATGGGACTTGAATACCCAGGAGATAACTTGCTGTCCTCTTTCAATTTATGTTAGAAAGAGTGGGTTCCTATTCCTTGAATAACAGAAATATGTTTCAGGTAGAATGTGTTTTCAAAGTGAAGTCCTCAAAGTCTTCCTCTGAAATATGATAGTCAGTACACAAAAATGTGATATATTACATATATAAATAATATATTACTAATAAATATTAATATATGACTTTATACACACACATGTACATTCCTTCATTCTATAACGCTCTTCAATTTCACTTTCTAAAGCTTGTGATTTCTACTGTGAACAGTGTAAGTAACAGAGGGAATTGCAGAGAAGGAAGGGCAACTGAATCACGACTAGAAGGAACAGAGCCAAGTGGGACACATCAGGAACTCAGAGACTGTGAATTAGAGCAATTAATACTAAAGACAGACAGTGAAGGTGCCACTAGGGAAGCGATTCTATTCTTTAAAACGACACCATGTTCATAAATTCCTACTTTCTCAACAAAAAGCCATAAAGATTCATGATAAATACTTGCCAAAACAGTAAAAAGGAGAAGCCAAAATAAAGCTGGCCATGGAAAAGGGGAAAAAAACAAAGCCTCTTAGTATGTGAGAAAGGTTTCCTTTACCCTCCTCAAAGACCAAGCATTAGTATATATCAGTGGCTGACTGTTGGCAGCTGAGTGATCAAAATAATGACACACAAAGTACATGTGTTATAGGAAAGCAAAAGTAACAGAATCAAGTTCCAGGCAATAGGGAATCTGGGAGTGGAGAGACATGAATCTTGCACAGCATGACATGCAGTAAAGGTTCTGGATAAGGGCTCTAGGGAAGGAAATTGTCCTCTTTTGTACTCCTCCCTCCATTAGTGTGCCCTACAATGGCTTGAATGAGGGCATCACTTAAAGGAGTTGATAGCCTGGCATAGTTTTGAATATCCAGAAGTAGCTAAAGAAGCAGCGTAATGCAGCAGGTAAATGGATAGTGTCTTAGAGCCAAACTGCCAGGATGAACCCTCACTCTCCCACTTATCCAGCTATTTGACCTTGGGCAAGGCATTCGGCCCTCTGTACCTGTTTTCTTATCTGAAAAATGAGGAATAAATGAGGTTGTTCTCATGAACAAATGAGTATGTGTGTATTTAGAACAGAGCATAAGACATAATAAACACCATATGTATAACTTATTATTTAGTATTTTAACCTTAACTCATCTTATTCATAATTCATATAAGATAAACTTTGGTTCCACACTTAAAAGATGATTAAGTCTAACATACTGTCTCTCACATAGTGAAATGGGTGTGTAAAGATGGATACAAAAAGGCTAAGGAATTGGGTAACAGGCTAAGGAAACTGGACCTGATCCCACAATACTGGGTATCCATGCAGGGGAGAAGCTTACAGGGGTGGCACGGTGAAAGATTTTTGCACTGCCACAAAGGGGTACAGGACAGCAAAGAGCTGAGGAGTGAAAGCCATCAGGAGAATGTTGCAGAAGCACCAAATGCAAGCTTTTCTAGGGGGTTGAAAGTGAAAAAAGCAGTCTTGGGATGGCCTCAAACAAACCTTATGAGACCTGGTTCAATTTTTTAAGGCCTTGTCTATCTGTGATCTTCAAAAGGTGTCTAAAGGAAGAAGACACAGAGATGAGCAGATTTGTTACGGAAATTACAAAGTGAATATAATTATGGCAGCTTCAAAGCAGATGGACTCTCATGTGGGTTTGTTGCCCTTCAATCTTTCCTCTAACCTAAAAAGCTTGACACCAATTATTGGTCCCTGTATGCTAGAAAACTGTTAATCACAGCTGAGTGGAATAAGTAGTTTTTCTTTCTGAAGCTTCTTCAAGGAGAGACTTATGTGGTTGGCAACTCCAATTGTGATGAGGGTTGGCACCTAAGGCCAAAATTAATCCAATTCTAAATGATACTTAATAAATCAGGTAAAACAAAGGTAGACTGGAGTCCTTAGCCATGCCCAGCAGAGGCTCCCCTGACCTCAAAATCGAATTTCTCAGGGTGAATTTTTCCTTTAACTAAGGAGTTTAAATATCATAATCTAGTTTAAACCAATGGGGAAATTTTTTAAAGTATATTTTAAACTTGGCACCTCTTTGGGATATAAATGCCAGGTGCACTGCTTTTCAAATGACTTCAGCTCATTGCAAAGTGCCTGAGCATATAGGGCATCTTGAGAATTTACTATGCAAATAATAATCACTTAAAATTGCCTTTGAAATGTCAAATCTGTTTCACACTGAGGACTGGAAATTTGAAAAAAGAAGTTTTCTTCAGGTTTTACATCCATAGGCGAGTTCTGGAAATAAATACAATTCTATTCTATTTGATTGCTCTCTCTATATAATAGCCCAGAGAAATATGAAAATCACATACAATGACCTACATGAAAACATGATACAAATCCTCAAAAACTGCTACCTCAACAGGCTTATTTAACATTATTTTGAATTAGATTTGGGAAGAAATTAGCATCTTCTTGTTATATTTGAAGGGCAAGCTAAAAGTTAATGTCTATAAAGATAGTTCAGGTACTTCCTCCTCCTCTGTATGGCATTAAAATAGCCAGTGACACTACAGTCGGGTTCACTGTGTAGGTTCAGCTCTGTCAGTGACAGTTGGTGGATTTTATGAGGGTTCCCATGGGACTGGTTTCTCCAGTTTACTGGGACATCGACTGAAGGATTACCCACCATGTGTATCAAGAGTAAGAATGAAAAATTCTTGCAGGAGTAGTTATTTGGATCGGTCATATTGGCATCAATTAATGAAAGCATGGAAATGAAGCCAATTTTATACTCAGCTAACGGAAAACATTTTTCCCAAAAGTTTATAATTGAAAATTTCTTGGAGTGAATTCCTGTGTTATGATTTACCAGCAATAGTGGATTTGTTTACAGTAGGTCTCATCTCAAAGTTGGTGGGAGAGAATAAGGGAAGATTACTGTCCTTCTCTACTTGGGGAGGTGTTAAGGAGGTAGTTCAAGAGCAACCCTACCACTATTTCAGTATCTCAAAATATTATGGGCTGGATAGTGCAAGAAACAGGTAAGTTGTTGTTGTTGTTATTGTTGTTGTTTTATATTGCCAAGTAAAAGCGAGATGCCTCTCAGAATAGAATCTATGGGGAAGGAGAGATATTCTTTTCTTTCTTTCTTTTTTTTTTTTTTCTGAAGCAGTCCCCAAGCAGTTAAGGCAGTCGCTTAACCAACTGAGCCACCCAGGCACCCCAGGAGTTTGTATATTTTTACTTCATATTTATTTCATATGCTTTTCTATATTGTAATGCCATTAGTAATGACTATATGGTGTTCTACGAAACAACTAGTCTATAAATTTTTAACTAAAATATCTTGTTTAAAAGAGACTGTTCAAAAGTGGAATGATAACTTAGTGAAGTATTTATGCAATTGTAGCTCCTTGATATGTCCCATAATATGTTACATTCACATTTTTGTGGCTGTCAGAGGTGCTCAGATTTTTATTCTTTTTTTTTTCCTGGTGTATATCCTATGCTGTTTAACTTAACATAACGTAATGTAACTTAACTTGTTGTTTAACTTAACTTAAACAATGTCTTCTGTCTACCAGGAAATAAAGGTAGAGCTAAATTTTAGAACACAGATGCTTAATTCTTATCTTTGTATATTTGTCATTTCTGTAATACAGTTATGAAGTGATTATTTTTTTAAGTAAGCTCTACACCCAACGTGGAGCTTGAACTCATGACCCTGAGATCAACAGCCACATGCTCCATCAACTGAGCCAGCAGGACCCCACAAAGTGTTTCCTTTGTATGACTTACTGTGCTAATCAGTGGATGATAAAATAATTTGTAGACAAAATTTTTGAACACACATATATAATTGATTCCACAAAAGTGAACAGACCATTAGTTCTGCAGCCAGAACAGCTGGTTTACTTCAGTTAATGCCAGTAATAGTTAAGGACAAGATGGGTAAAGTGGATTCAGTATGTTAATCGGGCATGACCTAGAAACAGTGGCAGTAAAGGATAAGGCAAGGTAACCTGATCCTCATGCAGGATAAGTATATGAAGAAAGGGTGAAGATGTTCAGGTCAAGAAGCTGGGGAAAGACTCTCGCACCAGCTAAGCAACTTTAAAAGCCTTAAGCCTCCACTTCCTCAGCTGTGGAATGGAAATAATTTTAAAATACCTACTTTATTGAATAGTTGTGAGACTGAAGAAGTTTACTCATGAAGAGTGTTTACTAGAGTCTCCAACACTTCAAACAAAAACAAAAAATGAAACTGTTCATCATTGTTATTGGCAGTATTCTTCAGTCAATTTAAGAACCACATCTAGGACTTTATGACTGAGCATGAGAAACCAGAAGGTTCATTTCAGGAAATGTGAGCAGAAGCAAATGCACATCCCCATGGAGGAAAAGCCACTCATAATAGAGGACACCTGGAAGTAAGGTGTACCTTGAGTTTAACAGAATGAAAGGATATGACAAAGCATTTACAAACAGGGAGGGGAACTGATCTGAGCGAGGACTGGTCACAGCAGGCAAAGGCCCACCAGCTCTGCCAGTTTGTAGACCTGCTGAGCACTCCCAATTCTGTTCATCTGAGCTAAGACATCAGAATCTCTCTCCAAGTCATGGAATGGGATAGTTCTAACAATTAACCAAAGATGTAACAACTCTCCCGTTTTGTAGACATTTTTTTTAAAGTTGGATTTAGGAGCACGTGGATGGCTCAGATGGTTAAAGCATCTGTCTTCAGCTCAAGCCCAGATCTCCAGGTCCTGGAATGGAACCCCATACCGGGCTCCCAGGTCAGTGAGGAGTCTGCTTCTCCCTCTCCCTCTGCCTCTCCCCTCTGCTTGAACTCTCTTTGTCTCTCTCTTTCTCAAATGAATAAATAAAATATTTTAAAAAATAAAAAATAAAAGTTCGAGTTATAGTAGTCTTACCAGTACCTAATAAAATACACATATACTCTGGAACAATTTTTGAGAAAACAAGTCTTTTTCAAATTTTAAAGTAAAACTCTTTGAAACTAAATGCAGAAATTTCAAGGGAAAGCCTCAACAGATTGACTACATTAATACTGACCTCCTTTAAATCTGAAAAAAAAGCATTATGAGGAAAATTAGAAGGCACAGGACAAACTGGGAGAAGGGGTAAGACTAGAATATAAAGTATAAAAGGGTTAATATTATTACATGTAAAAAACAAACTTACAAAGCAAATTCTGAAATTAATACTCCAATAGACTACCTCAATAGAAAACTAGACAAGCTGCAGAGAAAAGGGAATGCTCTCACACTGTTGGTGGGAATGTAAATTGGTGCAGACACTCTGGAAAACAGTATGGAGGTTACTCAAAATGTTATAAATATAATTACCCTATGATTCAGCAATTGCGATACAAAAATATTGCTTTGAAGGAAGACATAATGTTGTTTATAATAACACCCAAATTATGTAAAGAGCCCAAATGACCATCAACTGATGAATGGCTAAATAAGAGGTACCATACCATAGAATATTACTCATCCATGAAAAAGATGAAAGCTCGCCATTTGTAACAATGTGGATGGAGCTAGAGAGTATTATGCTATGCAAAATAAATCATAGAGAGACAAATATCATATGACTTTACTCATATGTGGAATTTAAAAAAAAACAGATGAACATAAGGGAACAAAAAAAAAAAGAGAGGCAAACCATAAAAGAGACTCTTAACTATAGAGAATGAACTGAGGGTTACTGGAAGGGAGGTGAGTGGGGGATGCCTCCCTGGGTGATGAGTATTAAGGAGGACACTTACTGTGATGAGCACTGGGTGTTATGCATAAGTGATGAATCACTAAATCCTACATGTGAAACTAATATTACACTGTATGTTAACTAACTGAAATATAAATACAAAATTGGAAGGAAAAAAAAGAGAAATGAAAGAAAAAAAAGAAAAAAAGGATAAGCTTCAAGGACAAAATTAATTTTTTAAAAAATTTGACCAGGGCGCCTGGGTGTCTCAGTCATTAAGCGTCTGCCTTCGGCTCAGGTCATGATCCCATGGTCCTGGGATTGAGCCCTATATTGGGCTCCCTGCTCCGTGGGAAGCCTGCTGCTCCCTCTCTCACTCCCCCCTGCTTGTGTTCCCTCTCTTGCTGTGTTTCTCTCTTGTCAAATAAATAGATAAAATCTTTTTAAATTTTTTTTTAATTTTTAAAAATTAAAAAGTTTAACTAAAGCATTGACAAAAATGTTCAACTTGAATACTAGTCAAAGGTGAATGAATAGGGGCGCCTGGGTGGCTCAGTTGGTTAAGCGACTGCCTTCGGCTCAGGTCATGATCCCGAAGACCCGGGATCGAGTCCCACATCGGGCTCCCTACTCGGCAGGAAGCCTGCTTCTCCCTCTCTCACTCCCCCTGCTTGTGTTCCCTCTCTGGCTGTGTTTCTCTCTGTCGAATAAATAAAATCTTAAAAGAAAAAAAAAAGGTCCATGAATATAAAAATTTGCATATTATCAAAAATATATAAATATGCACATGTATAAAAATCTGACAAGAGACTGGACAAGAGGAAAGAGGCAGTCACACTTAGCACGATTTGACAAAATGTAACAAAGCTTGGAGAAGTATCCACACAACTTTATCTAGAATATCCTAAACAGTAAAATAAGGATGTTCCTGAAGGTTTAAATACAAAGGTAATATACTTTGAATTTGATATACTAGAAAAGCTTGAGGATAGTATAAACACTTACTGGCTTACTGTTAAGGGATTAATTAATATCATAGCAAATACATTTGTTGAATTTGAATTTATAAATTCTTATTGACATTATAAAAATAGATATTTTCAAGTAAAGAAATGAAAGAGAAAACACACAGTAGCATTTGTTTTCTAATGGGTAAATAATATATATGTGCCTAGAAAAGATATGAAAGACATCACCAGCATGAGATTTATATTTTTCAGTTAGCTTTCTTTTTCCCTATTTCATGTTTTGTATAGTCTCAATAACAAATGTGGACATATCCACATAGATTTATAACAGAAAAAAATTTATTGAAGGTGTAATAGCATGATCTTTGGACACAGTCAAATCAGGCAGTGAGAGCCAGTTCTACCACTGACAATCTTCTTAATCTATTTAAAGATCAGTTTTTAAAAATATACTAATAGCATTCATATTATAGAGTAATATATTTTTTAGATGAGATAACACAGATAAAGTGCTTGAGAGAATTACTGGCACATGGTGAATATTCAAAAATATCTAATTGTTCAGTATTTAGACTATTGATTTCTAAGAGCCTTAAGTTTTAGGTGTTAGGAAGCATGTTAATTTTAAAATTCCTGAAACCTAAAGTAGTATCAGATACAAAGTAATTCATTGTTAAATGGAAGAAAAAATGAATGCATGATAAGGAAAGTATGCTCTTGCCGCATAAAACTAACCAAAGTCTTAACCAAAGTCCACACCCTGATTCTTTTGACTTTGCAGATCCTTACCCAAATTTTCATATATGACTCTGGATTTTTTTGTTCCACAAGACTTTTGTCTTTACTTGATTTAAGTAATTGCTGGTTTCCAACTTTGACTTCCACTTAGGAGCTGGTTTTTGTTTGCTGAATTATATGTCATATTTGATTAATGTTCTTCCATCATAGCAACATTTTTTTTCTGTGCTAATCCTCGGAGATATAAGAGTGATATTCACTCATTTGTAAGTAAAGAGAGAGAAATCCTAATAGACTATGTGTTAGAAGGATCTTGCCTAGCTCTAGTCAGGAAAAAAAATCCATGATATAGCAGAGATATGAAATATACATGTAGGCTAAGAATCCTGATAGTCCATCGAGCACAACCTATTTTTTCTACAGAAAAGGGAATTTTACCCCCGAAGTTTAAATCCTGTCCATGGTTAAACAGCTAATTAGTAAGAGAACTGAGTACAGCCCTTCTTATTCCCAGGTCACTGCTCTTCCCCCAGCATCTTTCTGCCTTTTTTTTTTTTTGGTCTTGCTGCTTTTAAGCTACATATATATAACTCAGTGCAGCTCAAACTCATTGCTTTTGTCTTTAAAATGGGCAAGACTTCTGATATTCTAGTTCCCAATGCCTAAGACAAAACCCTATTTTTTCCTGAAGAAAATAAAACTTAGTTCAGCTTTTTTTTTTTTTTTTTTTTAAGATTTTATTTATTTGGCAGAGAAAAACACAGCCAGAGAGGAAACACAAGCAGGGGGAGCTAGAGAGGGAGAAGCAGGCTTCCAGCTGAGCTAGCAGGTTGATGCAGGGCTGGATGCGGGGCTCAATGCAGGGCTCAATCCCATGCCTCCTGACCTGAGCTGAAGGCAGGGGCTTACCCAACTTAGCCACCCAGGCACCCTTTGGTTCAGCTTTAAAAAGCTGCAGTTTACTTGGTAGAAATTTTGTCCTCCATATGCTAAATCAACCAAAATTCATTGCCAAACTTTCTTGTGGGAAGTATGTCTTTCAAGATGCAGAAATAGTGGATATATTCTAGGTGGACATATTAATGGCCAACACAAAGACAGTTATGCAATATCAAAAATTGTATTTAGCAATATTTGTACTGAACTCCCACTGTATTTTTTGTATGTCTTCACATCCAAAACCAGTCCCTCTCTAGCAACAATCAACGCAAATGACACTTTCTGATAGAGAATACACTGAGAAAAATCTCTCATGAATTAGGACTTCAGTAGAGAATATTTCACCAGTGGATGACAGACATGCTAAATAGATGAGGAAAAGACATGGCTTTGAAGTGTTGTAGGTCTTGAGACATCCTGAAGCCTTTGAAATGGCATCTAACTTCTAGAAAGCCTCATCCTTGGCTCTTTATAAGCAAGTCAAATCTGGCAGTAGTTCCCTGTACTCTGCTTCATCTAAAGGAAATATTCCACACTGCTCACTTTAAAACACTTATTTTTTGAGAGTAATAGTAGTAGTCTCTTAATAGTAGCAAACCTATAAACATGACCATTTTTTTAACCAATTAAACTGAATTGCAAGGTGCTCTGCACAGAAACAGTAATTCTCTACCTTAATTATAAATCAAATAAATACAAGATCTTTTTTAGATCTTAAACTAAGAAATAACTTAAAATTAATAGCATCTTCCCCTTTGAGATACAGAATGGAATGATGATAATTTAAACAATAATTTGTAACTCTAAATGTAAGTTTCAAATGAAGCGCTAATCAACTCAAAAGCTAGGTCTAGGGCACCTGGGTGGCTCCGTGGGTTAAATCCTCCGCCTTCAGCTCAGGTCATGATCTCAGAGTCCTGGGATCAAGGCCTGCATCCGGGTCTCTGCTTCCTCCTTTCTCTCTGCCTGTCTCTCTGTCTACTTGTGATCTCTCTCTTTGTCAAATAAATAAATAAAATCCCCCCCCCAAAAAAGCTAGCTCTAGCTTTTTCTAGTAAGAAAACACTTTGACAATACTTTTTATGTGATAGTATTAGTAAACCCAAAGCTGCAAACTATCCAATCTAATGAAGGACCTCTGCCTCTTCTTGGTATCTATTTTTAATTACAGGCATATTTCCTGGAAGGAATTATGATCCAAATAAACATTAACATCCTGTTTTGTAACCTCTATTAGCTACTAGATGTGTAGCATTTCTTTCTTTCTTTCTTTCTTTCTTTCTTTCTTTCTTTCTTTTCTTTCTTTCTTTCTTTCTTTCTTTCTTTTAAAGAATTTATTTATTTGACAGAGAGAAACACAGCCAGAGAGGGAACACAAGCAGGGGGAGTGAGAGAGGGAGAAGCAGGCTTCCCGCCGCGCAGGGAGCCCAATGTGGGGCTCGATCCAGGGTGTCTGAGATCATGACCTGAGCTGAAGGCAGAGGATTTAACCCACGGAGCCACCCAGGCGCCCCAAATAAAATCTTTAAAAAAAAAGTTATTCCAGATAGTAATTGTTTTCACGTGTCCTCTAGTCCTCCCGCAGGGACGGCATCATGCCCCCAGATAACCACAGGAAAACCTCAGAGTCCTCCCTACACTACCACTTGATACCTGCCAGACATTCGATATCTCATATCGAATCATGTCTGGTCCATTCCTATTGCCCTTGCCACTGTTCAGGTTTACATTTCATCTTCTAAAAGTTATGCAATAACATTCTTTCTGTTCTCCCTCCATTCAGGTTCATCCCTTTCAAATTGTGTATGTTCACCTAGGCATAAAAAACTGTAAATTATGCGGTCCCATTACAAAAGAAAAGGGTCAAATATTTTCACTATTTAGAAATTAATGCCATATGTAGTGCATTTCCCTCCTTAATATTTATTTAAAAACTTCTAATGGACAGCTCTTCAGAAATTAGCCGAACTTTAGCACATGTAAAATCAATTCATAAACACACACGTAGGACCAAACATTTCCAGGAAAAACCACCTAACATATTAGGGTTTAGAGTTGAACTAAGAAATGCATGATTTCAGGTAAAATAGCCTCTAATAGTATTTAAACTAAGTATTGGAGGACTGTTTTAATATATAAAATACTTAATGTTCCTGGCCTACATCTTTTAGGCCTAAGTAGCAATAGTTCTAAAAAAGTAATACCTATAATGTATCGGCAATAAATGATTTTTGCCAACAGCACTAACATTTAGTCCCCAATTTCTGTTATCAGTTAGTAACATGGTAAGAATTAACATTTCAAGCAACAAGTACTAATTGTCCAATTGTTACATCAAAATACAGTTTACATTGTTTACTATGATATTTATATTATGAGAAAGAAAAGAATACTGTTTTATACTATTTCCTCACATTTTCTCCCAGAAGTGATAAAGATGCAGTTCATTTTTTTAACCATCATTCACAAATAGGAAGAAATAGATAAACTTATTAGTCCAACAAAACTGGTCCCAAACATTCATTATACCTTCTGAAGAGTAGTTTTAAGACAAACTAGGAAAGATTTATTTTTTTTTGCCCTAATAGGAATCTTTAAGAAGAATGAAATATTGTAAATTCTATTATAAATTCTAATAATTAGAGCAATGTATTTTGCAAAAATTCTGAAACTAGAGAATAATTATATGATTCACTTTTACTCTGATAGGCAGAAGCACCCCCAGAGAATTATTCCAATAGCAATAATTATCTCGCTATTATAATGGTAACCTCGTATTGTATGAAAGTAGCAATGGGTAAAGGTTGGGGGGGTCCCAAGATATGAGAAGTCTTTATATAAAACACTAACACTGGAGAACTAGTAATATCTCTAAAAGGTACATAAGTAATTACACTGCCATTGCAAATGTGAGTTAAGTAGCTCCAATTCCTTGCCTAAGTTAATGTGATGCTAAGAAAAGATACCAGCCTTATTCCTCCTACTCTTTTACTCCCTGTGCCACATATAAAGTGATAAGCGTAGGAGGAAATCTGACTTGGCAAAGAACCAGTACTATTTCCAGGGTGCAGAAAACAGTTTCAACTTAGAAATTTTAAAAACAACATCTAACTGAGCAGACTATCAGAGTTCTGTTTGACAGTGTTTACATGATGCACTAGTTTACAGGAAATGGAATTTGCAAACGATATGGCTGACTATTATATAAAATAAGGCTTACAGATGCAAGGTATCTGTCCAACATGTTAATATCAAGAGGAATGAGTTCAAACAGATACTAATTTCCTTTGTGCCCTGACACAGTACAAAACAGTTCTGTTCTAAAAATACCACTCTTTACCTACAGACAAAAGTAACCAAATTATCCCCACTTTGTATAATCACTTACGAGGCCAAATGGCTTAACTCATTTTTCTTATAATATAAATTAAATTTTGCTTATTTTGTTCATTTCATGTAGATGGTCTTCAAAGACAAAGAAACATTTATGGTTCAGAATTGATTTGTGTTTGACTTGGAAGTGCTGTAATAAAAATATTGCATCACACATACTTTTTCATTGAAGAAAATTAAAACATTACAGAAAATATAAAATTTTTACTAAAAGTGCCACAGATTATTTCTGAAAAATATAAAGAGAAAATAGCCAACAGGTGGTATATATGAAGGCTACATAAATTGTCAGAAATTAGCAGTTAAAAACTTATAGGGATAATATTGTTAGCTTGCATTTTCACAATGTTATAGATATGCATGAACTGTAAAACAGAAGTAAGCCTTATATGACATAATTTGAGTAAAATATTATTACTAATGAACAAATTCTGTAGAATGAACCTAGATTTTCCAGCTAGAGTTCATCACAGGTTTGTAATAGTGAGTGTAGTTCCAAAACTGGTTCTTAAAGGCATTATCATTTCTAGTTGAGAAGCAAAAAAAGAGCCTTTGGCTCTGAAAGCTTTGACTCCCAGGTATGAAGAAAAATTATATGGTCTCAGGAATGACAGACGTTTAGGAAGAGAGGAATAGACAAAAGTTTCCCTAAGACAAAAACAAACACAACAACAAAAAATGCTACATAAAGTATTACAAATTTTTACAATAGGACCATTTTCATGTGTGTGTTAACCATTTGTAAGTCTTCTTTGGAAAAGTGTCTGTCCATCTCTTCTGCCCATTTCTGGACTGGATTATTTGTTTTTTGGGTGTTGACTTTGAGAAGTTCTTTATCGACTTTGCATACCAGCCCTTTATGAGGGGAGTGGGGGAGTTGGGGTAGCCAGGTGATTAAGGAGGGCATGTGTTGTGATGAACACTGGGTGCCATATACAACTAATGAACCGTTGAACACTACATCAAAAACTATTAATGTACTATATGTTGCTAATTGAACATAATAAAAAAATAGGTCCATTTACAAAACAGTATTTTGCATGACAGAACATCAATTTCTTACCAAATATTTTCATTTGAAAATTGGGAGTGGTATTATATATTGAAAGGAATACTAGAGTAGAAATTCATTCCAGGTGTAAATAAAATTATGACATGGAACATAGTATCTATACCTCTTGGACTGGACATCAGCTTCCTCATTTAGCACAGAGAACATAGGACCAGAGTTCATCTCAACCCTGAAAAATTCAGATATCTCTAATTCTTAAAGTAACACTATTTTTTATGACAAAACTTAATTTGAAACTAAATTTTACATTGTGAAGGTGCCTGGGTGGCTCAGTCTACCTTCAGCTCAGGTCATGATCTCAGAGTCCTTGGATCAAGCCCCACATCAGGCTCCCTGCTGAAGAGCCCTTGGATCAAGCCCCACATCAGACTCCCTCTCCATCTGCCCCTCCCCCTGCTCATGCTTCCTCTCTCTCTCTCTCTCTCTCAAATAAATAAATAAAATCCTTAAAAAACGTGAATTGTGAAACGAAAGAACGATAACAAAGAAATCATAACATGATACCATTTTCTTTATTTTCCATTCATTCGCTCATTGAATAGTATGGTTCTCTAGCTACTAATCATTCTAACTTTTATGTTGATAGACTATAACAACCATGGGGGGATGCCTGGGTGGCTCAGTCAGTTAGGCAACTGCCTTAAGCTCAGGTCATGATCCCAAGGTCTTGGGATGGAGTCCTGTGTCAGGTTCCTTGCTCAGTGGGGAGCCTGCTTCTCCATCTGGCTGCCACTCCTCCTGTTTGTGTTCTCTCTCTCCCTCTTTCTCTATGACAAATAAATAAATAAAATTTTTAAAAAATGAAACCCAAAACCATAAGATACCTAGAAATAAACCTAACCAAAGAGGCAAAGAATCTATACTCACAAAACTATAGCGTACTTATGAAAGAAATTGAGGAAGGCACAAAGAAATGTAAAAACATTCCATGTTCATGGATTCAAAGAACAAATACTGTGAAAATGTCTATGCTGCCTAATGCAATCTACAAATTTAATGCAATCTCTACCAAAATACCATCAGTTTTTTTCAAAGAAATAGAACAAATAATCCTAAAATATACATGGAACCAGAAAAGACCCCAAATATCCAGAAGAAGATTGGAAAAGAAAACTAAAGTTGGTGGCATCACAATTCCAGACTTCAAGCTCTATTACAAAGCTGTAATCATCAAGACAACATGGTGCTGGCACAAAAACAGACACACAGATCAGTGGAACAGAATAGAAAGCCCAGGAATGGACTCTCAACTCTATGGTCAACTCATCTTCGACAAAGTAGGAAAGAAAATCCAATGGAAAAAAGTCTTTTCAATAAATGATGTTGGGAAAACTGGACAGCCACATGCAGAAGAATGAAACTAGACCATTTCCTTATACCACACACAAAAACAGACTCAAAATGGATGAAAGACCTCAATGTGAGACAGGAATCCCTTAAAATCCTTGAGGAAAACATAGACAGCAACCTCTTTGACCTCAGCTGCAGCAACTTCTTCCTAGAAACACTGCCAAAGGCAAGGGAAGCAAGGAAAAAAATGAACTATTCAGACTTCATCAAGATCAAAACTTTGGCATAGTAAAGCAGTCAACAAAACCAAAAGACAACCTACAGAATGGGAGAAAATATTTGTAAATGACATATTAGAGAAAAGGCTAGTATCCAAAATCTATAAAAAACTTATCAAACTCAGGCGCCTGGATGGCTCAGTCGGTTAAAGCCTCTGCCTTTGGCTCAGGTCATGATCTCAGGGTCCTGGGACTGAGGTCCACATCAGGCTCTCTGCTCAGCAGGAAGCCTGCTTCCTCCTCTCTCTGCCTGCCTCTCTGCCTACTTGTGATCTCTTTCTGTCAAATAAATAAATAAAAATCTTAAAAAAAATAAAATAAAACCACAAACTTATCAAACTCAACACCAAAGAACAAAGAACCCAATCAAGAAATGGGCAGAAGACATGAACAAACATTTCTCCAAAGGAGACATCTAAATGGCCAACAGACACATGAAAAAGTGCTCAACATCCCTCAACATCAGGGAAATACAAATCAAACCCACAGTGAGATACCACCTCACCCCAGTCAGAATAGCTAAAATTAACAAGTCAGGAAAAAACAGATGTGGGAAAGGGGAACCCTCCTACACTGTTGGTGGGAATGTAACCCAGTGTAGCCACTCTTGAAAACAGTATAGAGATTCCTCAAATAGTTGAAAATAGAGCTACCCTATGACCCAGAAATCCCACTACTAGGCCTAAAGATACAAATGTAGCGATCCGAACAGGCACATACACCCGTATCTTTATAGCAGCCACAATAACCAACTATGGAAAGAACCTAGGTGTCCATCAACAGATAAAGAATATGTGGCGCGCACACACACACACACACACACACACACACACACACACACACTGGAATATCATGCAGCCATCAAAAGAAGGAAATTCTGCCATTTGCAACGATGTGGATGGAACTGCAGTATTATGTTGAGCAAAATAAGTCAATGAGAGAAAAACAATTATCATATGTTCTCTCTGATATGAAGAATTTGAGAGGCAAGGCGGGGGGTCATGGGGGTTAGGGAGGGAAAAAATGAAACAAGGTGGGACTGGGGAGGGAGACAAACCATAAGAGACTCTTAATCTCGGGAAACAAACTGAGGGTTGCTGAGAGGTGAGGGAGGAGGGATTGGGGGGCTGGGTTGTAGAAAAAATAAAAATTAATTTTTAAAAAAAAAGGTTTATTTACTCTCTCCAGGTTGAAGAATACCAAAATCAGCCACTTATCTGAACAAATTAAATTCTTAGTGTGGTTATACAGATCACATACATGTGGTGAATAAACATAAAGACTGAATATTCCACAATATTATGTTTAATATCTTAATCTAGCTGGAAGATGAATAGAAAAAAATTAAGTGTCCAACTAGGTATTATTTTGGTGATGGGTATAATGTTCTGCATTTACTTTTACTTAAAGGAATTTTTTTAGTGCTAAAAATATTTTCAATTTTTTTTCATTTTTTCAGTTTTCCAAGATTCACTGTTTATGCCCCACACCCAGTGCTCCATGCAATTCATTCCCTCAATACCCACCACCATGCTCGCCCATCCCCCACCTCCTCCCCTCCAAGACCCTCAGTTTGTTTCTGAGTCCAAAGTCTCTTATGTTTCATCTCCCTCCCTGATTTACCCTACTTCCCATTTCCTTTCCTTCTTCTACTGTCCTCTATATTACTCCTTATGCTCCACAAGTAAGTGAAACCATATGATACTTGACTTTCTCTGCTTGGCTTATTTCACTCAGCATAATCTCTTCCAATTCAGTCCATGTTGCTACAAATGTTGGGTATTCATCCTTTCTGATGGAGGCGTAATATCCCATTGGATATATGGACCATATCTTCTTTATCCATTCGTCTGTTGAAGGGCACCTTGGCTCTTTCCACAGTTTGGCAATTGTGCCCATTACTACAATGAACATTGGGGTACATATGGCCCTTCTTTTCACCACATCTGTATCTTTGGGGTAAATACCCAGTAGTGCAATTGCAGGGTCATAGGGTAGCTCAATTTTTAATTTTTTAAGGAATCTCCACACTATTTTCCAAAGCAGTTGCACCAATTTGTATTCCCACAGCGTAAGAGGGTTCCCCTTTCTCTATAGCCTCTCCAACACTTGTTTCCTGTCTTGTTAATTTTGGCCACTAAAAATAATTTTTAAAATGTTTTTCTATTTTGTTGATTTGTACTAATTTGCATTTGCACTGTGCCTTTCAACTCTAGAATTATTCTGAAGTTGTACTTGATTTTATTCCAAAGTTCATTTTGTATACAACATGGAAAAAAAAATTTAATAAAACATGGTGTCTTAAAAGAAGAAGAAGAAGAAGAAGGAGGAGGAGGAGGAGGAGGAGGAGGAGAAGCAGGAGAAGCAGCAGCAGCACAATGGAATCAGGGAGACCTATTAAGAGTTATATATAGTACAACTCTGGGCTTGGACCGGGATATTAGTAGTAGAGGTGGTGAGAAAGTGGTCAGCTTCTCGATATATTCTGAAGATACATATAACCAACAAGATTTGCTGAAGCACTGAATGTGGAGGAAAGGAATGGAAGAAGGGAGGGAGGGAGGGAGGGAAGAATGAATGAATGAATTACTGGTGTCCTTTTGTACAATCCCAACCCTTCCTCTTCTATACACACATTTATTTTTCCTTTTCAATTCTACAAATCGATGGCAGTATTTTTTTTTTTTTTTGGCAATACTGAACTGATGTTCATGGCATACTTTCAAGTCTTAAAAAATTAACATTTCAAAAAGCTTTTCACTTACATTTTTTAGATCATGGCAATCATAAGGATGAGAACATCATTTTCAGAATCCAGAGTGCTCACCATTACATGACGAAATCCCAGAGAATGTCATATAAGGGCCCTGACTGACCCCATCTTTACCTCTTCACAATTCTAAAACACATCTCATTTTTTTAAAACATCCGTGTACTACTGATATTCTATATTGCATTTACTTTCCATAACCACTTATATACTCTCTATATTCCATGTTGTTCTCCCTCTTCCCTTTACACCAACTGCCCTGCCTTTGTCAAACCCTTAATCAGAAACCCTGATGAGCAAGGGTTGCCTCCAGCCAACACACCCAATCATCCTGATCACAACCATGACAGCTGCTTTGTTCATCTCCTTTAACTCTTCCTGCCCCATCATTCTCATGTCCAAAGCCAACCATCAATTTTGAGAGGCTTCAATTTTAAGAATTATTCTAATTATCTGAGACACATTTCAAACATTTGCAACACAGAGCTGCTCTAAATCTCATCTCACAGAGCACTGAGGTCTACCATGTATGTACCAAGAAGTACAGATGGCGACAGACAAAGCTGAAAACTCGTGAGTACATCACGGAAGTCAAAATAACAGTGGCTTTCCATCTGCTAACATATTCATATTTACCTCATTTTCCCACAAGTACTCCTCCTTACTTTCCACTCACACTGGCAGATCTGAGCAGGCAGCGAGCGGTTGGCATCTATTTCCATCATGTAGTAGATTCTTGAGTCTCCACTTTCTAAACAGTGTGATATTATAAAGACAAGTGCCAAGGACATATTCTAGCCCCCAAGAAGGAATCAAGTATTCCCACTCCCGAGGAATTTTTTTGTGTAACTGCTCAGAATTGGCAACAAGTGTACACATCTGTTGGTGTCAAAACCCTCAAGTACGAATTCTTTTTAACCAGCAGCTGTCTCATCCACATTTCATAGTTTTAGAAAGAAATGTCATCTCATTGTCTTAATAAACTAAGTTCAAGGGCAAAATGAGTGACCATGATGAAGAGTAAGTGTATGGCTACATACATTTATCACCTTAAACTACTTTTGAGTTAGCTATTGTTTTTAATAGTTTTGGCTTTATCATACCAAGCCATATCATAAGTACGATACAAAAATTATGGATCTGGTATTTATAGTTTTCCAAAGAAAACTTCCAAAGAGACAATGAGATGTGAAACACTGCATGTTGGTTTTCAGTTTTCATTCATTTATTGGGATATACTATATATGGCTGCAAAATAAAGTACAACATTCAAGTCCATTCAGTAGAGCAGCTTTTGATGGAAACCAGTTAATAAAAAGGAATGATTCATAAATTACTGCTTTTTAAGAAGAGGACGAATTTGTCAAAAACCTGCAGAGATGTTTATATATTTTAAAGAGGGCTTAATAACAAAGTTTTCTTCAAGGTGCCAATGGATGCAGTACTATCTGTTAATTTTGCTTTCCTGTTTGCTGTTAAATTCATGGAGATTTCTGCAGTCCAAGACAGCTCTTCAAAATTGACACAAAAGTACCAAATTTACACCGAGTTTTTTTTTTCCTTTATCACTCTTATGTGTAAATGTGTTTGAGAAAGTTTATGCATTCATCAGCTCATAAATTAAGAACACAAAAAATCTCTGTGTTTATAATATGCTATGAAAAATAACTGCTCAGGACGCCTGGGTGGCTCAGAGGGTTAAGCCTCTGACTTTGGCTCAGGTCATGATCTCAGGGTCCTGGGATTGAGGCTGGCATCTGGCTCTCTGCTCAGCGGGGAGCCTGCTTCCTCCTCTCTCTCTTCCTGCCTCGCTGCCCACTTGTGATCTCTGTCAAATAAATAAATAAAGTATTAAAAAAAAAATGAAAAAGAACTGCTCAGTTTGAGTGATCGTTAATTTTATCTCAATCCCTGTCTTCCTCAGGCAAACCTTGAGAAAACAAACAGTATCACAGAGTCTGTTCAAAACAAGGGACATAAATAAGTACCTTATGAAACACTGCTTTACTCAAATCCTCCTGGCAGCTGTTCCGGCAGAGCAACATTACTGCGGATGATCGCAAGAGAGGACATCATGTTCAATCAGACACAAGGCTAGAACTATTGAGGTCTGACTTTCAAGAGATTTAGCATTTTTTTCCATTAAAAGAACAGGGGGCAAGCATTATCAAAACTTACAACTAGGGTGGTTTTCTAAGTATTTCTCAGCCTTTCGTTTCCTCATGTATGAAACAAAAATTATAAAAGTAACCAACATAGTTGTACAGGTTGAATGGAATAACGCTAAATAGAACATGTGGCACAGAAAAGACTCACAGGAAATGAAAACTTTTCTTATAGCTTTTACTTAAATATTCATGGATGTTACTGTTCACAGATTCATAGCACTGCGGCTCCATTATTATGTCATCTAAATATCCTCTTAACAGAATGGAAGAATGGAAAAGAACATCCCACAATTATTTGATCCCAATGTTGCTTAATGTTACTTTTTAAATGTATTGGTGGCTTATTTATAAATTTCGAGGTGGTCCCATAAATAGAAAATGTTTAACCCTTCACTAGCTGTTCCGTAAATCTGTATTGGCAACTAACAATTTTTCCTAGCTTTACTAAGAATTCTTCTTTTATTTAGTATTGATAATACCTAAACAATATCTATTATTAAAGTCTAATTTGCACTGCTTTTTGGAGAATGAGATTTTAAATTACCACTTAATTTAATGTATCATGCAAGAATTTTCTTATCCATGGAGCACTGATTGATACAGTAGCAAAACAAAATTATTGGTAGGTCAGGAACATCTATTTGAATACAGGCTGTTTATAATACCTTCTAGGAATTATTTAATGCTCTGGAGCCCTGGGGGCTCTCTGGGCTCTCTCCATGCTCCAAGCCACTCTTTCTCTACCCTAGTTAGACTCTCATGTATTTTGAGTATAAATGCATATTTTAGTGAATCCAGTAGGTCACCCTATGAGATGTCCTGTTAACATGAGTTAACATGTGAGATTTTCAAGCCAAGATAGAGTATACTTAGGCCAGAGAAGAAACAGAACTTCTTGAATTTCAAAACTACAGTAAGTAAAATCTCTTCGCAAAGCCAAATTTACAAAGCATGAGACATAAACTGACTAGCTCTTTCTCCCAGTGAAGCATCTGGCCAGTTCTAATTTGTTCATAGATCAAATTCATCCTGCCTCCTATAATTCTACTACTTTACATTGTGCTTTGCAACTAGTTCGAAAATTCTTTTTTTTTTCTTATGGTTAATGTACCATAAAAAGGGATGCTACTCCTTTTATAAAGTTAAAAACAACTAACATAAATTGACTTTCAATGTATTATATTAATGTATTTAAAACTATATGAAAAAGAACAAGAGAAAAATATATAAAAGGAATGGGATGATGGAGGACCACACAACTAAAAGTAGGTCACGGTCAAGGTCCTAGTTTTTTATGTGAAGTACGGTTAGTGAGTATTTATTAAAGATTTACAAGCAAATAAGAAAGCTACTAAACAATAAATAAGTAGATACAAGTGACGCATGGGACAATCCTGAAAATATGTAAGGAACCAAGGGTGATAATTAATCCACTTCTGCACAACACAAGTTGACTAGAAAAATTTTGTTTTAAATTCCATGGAAACCACATATCATAATCAGCTGAAAGAGAGAAATGATTGCAGTATTTCTTGTTAGCTACTAAGAGGTATCCCTCATGTAGAGGACAGGACAAAGTTATGATCTGATAATTGACCAAACAATGTAATTATGAAATGTGGTTCTTCTTGTGCACTATTCTGAGTAGTTTCTCGTATGCTTACCAGTCCTGATGTTTATTCTGATATAGGTTTAGCTAAAATTATATCTAGAGCGATGGACAACTGAATTTCTTTGTTATGCTAAAACAATTTCAAGGACTGATGACATTTAACAATATAAATATTTAAAGAGAAACTAGCACTTCTCTAACACTAGAAAAATTTAGGACCATGACTTTAACAAGAGCTAGCATTTAAAAAACAAAAACAAAACATAATTTAAATGTTTTATTCTCCAGATTTATAAATGGTACTCATTAAATTACATTTGGTGAATTCATGATCATTTTTTCTTGGTGTATCTTTAAGGATTCACCTATTTACAAAGTGAACAAGCCTTTCAACTTTTTGCTTCATCCCTGAACACTTACCCAAAAACTAACAGCTAAGTGAATTAGTTGACAAGAACAGACATGACATTTCATGAATGTTACTTTCTGGTTACCATTTTTACTCTCTGTGTCCATCTATCTGGCAAGGTCACCGTTATTGGTGAAATGCCTACACCATCAAAGAGAGGCCAATGAGACTGATAACCCACACATTATTTTGCATATGTAATATTTGCATAATATAATTTTAAAATTTTATGTTTTTTTATGTTGTTTTTCCACTAAAAAGTCTGTAAGCATTCAGGACAGTTATCATTTCCATCTTATAAACAGAAAACTGAGGCAGCAGATGGTGTGCTGCCTCAGTCAGACAAGCACTCAATGAAAGAGCTGGGTAGCACTTGGTTCTCTGCACATCTTAGCAAGTTTCAGTAAGTTTCCAGCTTTCTTTTAATCACTGGGATGCATTTTACATAGCTAAAGCTAATCATCAGTATTCTCTTACAACTTAATGGGTTACGATCTGGAAACCACACAACTTTCAAGATTAGAAATTACTCAGCAGTCTTCACATTCCTATACACTTTTGTGGGAGGTTGCTTTCTACAGGGATTCTAACAAAGAACGATTATGTGCAACTACTTTTAATCTGGAAGATGAAAATGAGACAGTGATAGTGAAATGAGACTGCTTTAGTGAGAAATAGTATTGTGAACAGCAAAATCGATTCCCTTAACAAATGCCTCCAACAATGAGAGTAGAGAGCCTTTTTGTCCATAAACTATGTATAAATTGTAAATCTAGGGTTAGCTAATATGAAATGTTTTTGAATTTTACTTTTTTGTGCTCATTACTGTTATTTATACAAAATTACCTCCCTATTAGCAGAAAAGTTGAATTCTAACTAACAATGTTGTATGCATATAGAGAGGAATTATCTTTCGTGATTTGGAAACATTTTATGTAAAGAAAATACGAACAGGAAAATGAAGAAATAAAAGAGCTGCCAAAAAAGAATCTTATTCTGAATACATTTCAAGAAAATTAGCCGCTGTTCATTAACTGTTGACTGACAGCATCATATAATACCTCTTTGCGGACTAAATGAAGATTCATTTTGAAACCAAGTCAGATCGTGTAGTCTGTCTCTTCTATGCAGATCACATTATTAACTCAACAACTGCCAAATCTCATTTTCACAATGTGAGGTGTACTTGTGGGAATAAGAAAAAGTTGCTAAAAAGTGATAATAGAAGCAACATGGGAGGTGTTAGATTGCAGAATTTTAAGCAAAAGGAAATATAGAAAATGAGTTTACAAAAGAAAAAAAAACAGCAAATCTAAAAACATGAGTGAAGTGGCAATGAAGAAAGTCAAATTAGATGTAATAAGCAAAATACCACCTTGTCACAGAAGATTTTGGAGAGAATTCTCTGCTACCGTTAGACTGTTTTCCCTTCTAGAAATCAGGTAGTTGGGTCTAGTGCAGGTACCACTTGCAGAGATAAGCGGTATATAAGTAATCAGAGAGAAAATTTCACAGGGTCTGTGAAAAGATCCCTGTTCAAAGTCCTCTTTCTTTAGAAACTAATTGCATGTTTTTTTGGTTTGTCTGTTAAAAAACTGGGAGAACTGGTCCTGGATATTTTGATGGTAGTTTAATGTACAGATGAATGGAGAACTAGATAAACACATCAAATCCTTTTCTAAAGAAAGGCTGATTTTTAGGAAATAATTCTAGCAGGATACTGATGAAATTTTTTGTTACCCTAGAATTATGACAGAAAATAAAATTTTAGCTAAAAATGGAACTCATTAATTAGCCTCCATTCTAAAGAGATGTGCAAGAACTCAAACCCTCAGGACCAAGCATCATATAGAGTCTATTGAGGAGGGCACAGTTGGCCCTACAACCAATAAACACCAATGCACCAAATTTTCCCCAGTTTCTTTGAAAGTCTTATGAGAAACACAGATTTCAAAATGAGAAATATTCTCTTTTCACTCCAGGAAGAAAGGAAGATAAGAACCTTCCCTACTTAAAACTAAGTAAGAAAGTATACCAATGTATCAACCATGAAGATTAAGGATGCTTACAGAAGGGAGAGACTAACCCTTCATTTTCCAGAATCTCTACTTAAGCAAGAGATTTGCTTCTTAGCTTAATTAAGCAGACCTTATGATAGCAAATATGGAGATCAACTCAAAATAAGGGCCCAAGAAGATGTAATCGTTTTCGTTGAGTTTTCTCAAGATGAACAGGTGACCTGGATGGTAAGAAAACCATGATGCATTCTCTCCCCAGGAATTCTACCAAGATGATAAATATCTTTTGTAAATAAATAATAACTTTAGACAATTATTATTTTATGTGTGTACCACACTTGCTATGAAACACATCTAAGATCTTAAAGCTATCACTAATTTTCAAAGTATACAGTAGTCTCTCTTCAAAAAAATCTAACATAGAGTTACCACATTAGAACACAGAATGATAATAGCATTTTCATGTCTTCCTGATAATACCTATTTTTCATTCAATAAATAAATAAGTTGCTCTATTTATGGCAATAACATTGGAAGCTACATTAGTCCAGCAAGTGGAATTATCTGTAGTCTCCAGCAATCTATGACCATTCAAGAACAACTTAACTCCTTTGAACCAGGTACTAAAAAAACATAAATTCCTCTTTCCTTCCATTGCTTCTTCATACCAAGAACATCCAAATGAGTCTGTGTAATTTCACACTTGACTCCAACTTTCATTTAATCTTTAGTTTTCCACTATTAATATAGTAATAATGTTAATTTTTTTATAATAAACCAAAGATGCTGGTCAAATGTGCTGTTGTTTCTGATCTCAATGCTAACATAGTAGAGATGAACAGAAGATGGAAATAGTTTATTCATTCCTGTACCTATTTAAAATATTTTATTAATTCTCTATCTCTGAAATATTATGGTTTATAAGAAATATACATTTGGTCTTCATCCAGGGTTCTTGGCTCACAGATTCCAAATACCCTTGGAATTTCCTGACTGATGAGAGATGTAGGGACATCTTTTGTTAGAATATTGGGTCTCTTGTCCTTAGTTCCTAAAACTGCCCCAGGGCCATAAAGATGAAATGGCTGTCTTGTTATTCATAACAAAATTCTTTCCACACAACTAGGTTAATGCTAATGAGGTAACTTTAGGAAAGCCTCTAAGAATAGGGGCTGGTTTCTAGGAGAACCAACCATGAATAGAGGGCTAAAATCTTCAGTCCCATTCCTTCATTTATGGAAAAAGGAGAGGGATTATGGTTGAATCAATGAGTTAATCAATCATGCCATAAAGACCTAAAAGGATGGAGTTTGGAGAGCTTCCCTGTTAGTGAACAAGTAGCAACTTAAGAGGAAATGGCATGTTCAGAAAGAGTATGCTCAGAGAGAGCTCAGACTTACCCTGTGTATGTCTTCCACCTGGCTGTTCCTGAGTTACATATTTTTATAATAAACTAGTTATCTAGTAGGTATCTGGGTTCTATGAGCTATTCCAGCAAATTAGCCAGACCCAAGTCTGGGGTCAAGGGAATCTCTGATTTATGGCCAGTTGGTCAATGTACAGGTAACAACCAGGATTTCCAACTGCCATCTGACACCCAAAGAACAGCTCATGGGAACCTACAATTCATAGCCAGTTGATCCTATAGAAGCAGAAGTAAAAACCTGGGGTTGCAATTATCATTTAATGTAGGGGCCTGTCTTGTAGGACCCCTTAAGCTGTGGGATATAACACCATCTCCAGTTAGATAGTGTCAGAAGAATTGAGTTAAATTGTAGGACACCCAACTGATGTTGAAGAATTTCTTGTTTCTCTGTTTGGAAACTTTCACCCACTTCCACATTTTGGAATACAGTACCCCCTTTATCATAATTAAGCACAACATTCAAGCTCAGTTCTTCATACATTATAAGCATTAATCAGACAAGAGATTATGCCCTCAACAAGCTTATAATATGAGTGGTCACTATATATATGTACAAAGCTATGATTGAGGACAAAAAATGGAAAGTAACAAAAGAGATTGAGAGAAAATGCCTCTTACCTCAATGGAAGGCAAAACCATTTATGGCTAGTTGGTTTTATCACTCATTTCAGTAAAGGTTAACTTTAAAGTTATTTTTCATCACTATAGATAAGTTAAAATATGGCTGATTCATAATAAGCATTGAATATAAGTCCTTCTATAAGCAGTACTATCAAAAACATACAGAAAACTTTTAAAAAAAAGGTTCCTTACCCCATGTAAAAACCTACTGAATTATATCAGAAATAACAGAAGTATTATTTCCATGATACCACACTTACATAATACTTATAGATCTTTTACCTTATAATTCAAGGTGAGTCAATTGTATCTTAAAATAATCAAACTGAAAACTTGCATGGTACTTACTTTACATGAATCTAGAGAAATTGCGTTTCACTTTCTTATTTTCTCCAAAATTGCAGACATTTACTATTTGTTTTTTACATTCTTGAAACAATTGTGAAAACACTATACCTCTTCTAATAATATTTTACCACCAGAATCATGATAATACAATAACCCTCATGAATGTGGCTTCCTAACATTTGTTAATTCTATGTTTTAAACCATCTTTGAAACATTTACTATAATTACCTCAATATTTTCAGGTAAGACTTCTAATAGAAAGCCAAATATAGAGTACTTACAACTTATCCAATTATTCCTCTATCTCAGAAAGATTTTAATAGATATGTATAATATTTTAATATTAAAATGTGTCTGGAAAACTGACATTAAAATCATCTGAAGTAGACTTCAAATATGTTTGTTTAAAATTGTATCTCAAAAAGTAACTCTCAAATACTTTTAAAATTCTACCTTGCCTTCGGCTCAGGTCATGATCCCGGAGACCCAAGGTTTGAGGTCTGCATCGGGTTCCCTGCTCAGTGGGAAGCCTGCTTCTCCCTCTCTCACTCCCCCTGCTTGTGTTCCCTCTCTAGCTGTGTTTCTCTCTGTCAAATAAATAAATAAAATCTTAAAAAAAAAATTCTACCTGGGAGGAATATTTTCCTATCCCATTGATAGTTAATAATGCTTAAATTACTGTTTTTGTTTTGTTTTGTTATTACCAACATATGTGATATACCCAATAGAACTTAGGATTTAAACATTTTAAAAATAAACTGCAAGGCTTCAGAAAGAAGGCATTAAATTGTCATTCAAGAGAAATAGATATGGTTCACTCTGAAATACACCCAATTAAGTTTTACAGAAATCCATATAAGGTGTTATATAAACTGAGTTTCCCTAAAATTCATCCCATAATGACCATAGTTGGGTAAATATGCTACTGTTTTTAAACTATTGCTGATGGCCAATGCTACATTATTTTAGAGAATCATGAACAAAATTTTAAGAAAAACATTTGATAACATTGCTATGGTAAATTAGGTACCATGCTATTCTAATTTTATCTATAAGTCCTTCATAATTGCCTAGTAAGCTATATCAACCACAACAGGAATGAGATAACCCTATTTTCATATCATGTATGCCCTATTTACCATCCTCATGGTTTTGAACAATTTTACTTACTCCACATGGCCTCAGTTTTCTATCCCCAAAATGGAATAGAGCTCCTCTATCTTTATTATCATGGAATGGCATTTGTGATGATTAAAAATTATTTTGTAGTAGAGCAACTAGTCAAATAGTTTTACAGAACAACTGATGAGGATGGGGATCATTCAAAAGGACACAAATTATCATTACTTCACATCCATATTTCCAGATTGTTTTTCTTTTTTTTTTAAGATGTTATTTATTTACTCGACAGAGAGATCACAAGTAGGCAGAGAGGCAGGCAGAGAGGGAGGAGGAAGCAGGCTCCCTGCTGAGCGGAGAGGTGGACTCTGGCTGTGATTCCAGGACCCTGAGATCAGGACCTGAGAAGAAAGCAGAGGCTTTATCCATGTGGTACATATATACAATGGAGTACTATGCCTCCGCCAGAAAGGATGAATACCCAACTTTCGTAGCAACATGGACTGGACTGGAAGAGATTATGCTGAGTGAAATAAGCCAAGAAGAGAAAGTCAAGTATCACATGGTCTCACTTACTTGGCGGTGCATGAGGGGCAAACTGGAGGACAGTGGCAGAAGGAAAGCAAATGGGAACTAGGGTAATCTAGGGAGGGAAACGAAACAACAGAGATTTTGAACATAGAAACAAACTGAGGGACTTGGAGGGAGGGGGGTGGAGGGATGGGAGAGCCTGGTGGTGGGTACTGGGGACACCTAAAGTGTGGAGCACTGGGTGTGGGGAATGGGGAATGAATCTTGAAACACTGGAAAAAAAAATTTCAGTAACAATAAAAATAAATAAATAAATAAATAAAAATTAAAAAAAAAAGAAAGCAGAGGCTTAACCCGCTGAGCCATCCAGGTGCCCTCCAGATTGTTTTTCAAAAATGGAAACAAATTTGGATTCTCAGTAATGGTGTATACAAATATCAATTTCATTCTTTCAAAATCACTGAGTTACATTATTTTTTTAAAAGATTTTATTTATTTACTTAACAGACAGATCACAAGTAGGCAGAGAGGCAGGCAGAGAGAGAGGAGGAAGCAGGCTCCCCACTGAGCAGAGAGCCTGATGTGGGCCTCGATCCCAGGACCCTTGATCATGACCTGAGCTGAAGGCAGAGGCTTTAACCCACTGAGTCACCCAGGTGCCCGAGTTACATCATTTTTAAAAAGATTTATTTGTTTGAAAGAGAGAGTAGGAGCTAGCATGAGCTTACACAGCAGGAAGGGATATAGGGGGAGGGAGAGGAGAAGAAGATTCCTCACTCAGCTCAGAGCCTCACATAGTGCTGAAGGCAGGTCTTCACATGAGTTCTCCATGGGGCTCAATCTAAATACCCCCACATCATGACCCTGAGATCATGACTAGAGCACAAACCAAGAGTCCGATGCCCTACCGACTAAGCCACCCAGATGCCCGAGCTACATCATTTTTAAAATGTTTATTAATTTGATGGTTGAAAAATAACTTGAAATTTTAATTTTAATCTGTTTGAAAAATTAGTGAATGTCATATTTTTTCAAAGATTTTATTTATTTATTTGACAGAGAAAGAGATCACAACTAGGCAGAGAGGCAAGCAGAGAGAGAGGTGAAAGCAGGCTCCCTGCTGAGCAGAGAGCCTGATGAAGGCCTGGATTCCAGGACCCTGAGATCACAACCTGAGCAGTAAGCAGAGGCTTTTTTTTTTTTTTTTTTAAGATTTTATTTAGTTGACAGAGAGAAACACAGCCAGAGAGGGAACACAAGCAGGAGGAGTGAGAGAGGGAGAAGCAGGCTTCCTGCAGAGCAGGGAGCCCGATGTGGGGCTTGATCCCGGGTCTCCGGGATCATGACCTGAGCCCAAGGCAGTCGCTTAACCAACTGAGCCACCCAGGTGCCCTCAGAAAGCAGAGGCTTAACCCGCTGAGCCACCCAGGTGCCCGAGATGTCATATTTTTTTCAAAGGTTTATTCAATATTTGTATTTGGGGGTAAGTTGTTTCTTCATTTACTTGTACATTTACTAATTGGGATATATTTTAATATTTATATACTAACTATATTAGTAATTTGTGTCATTTCTCTTTCTTGAGTCAAAATTTTTTATTCAAATGAATGAATGATTGTAAGGAATTATTAGAATCATGAGCAGGTGGAACAAATAGTATCCTTATGACCTATTTATTTCTTTACAAAATTCTAACTTTTAGGTTTGAAAAAGTAAAGATAGGAAAATTATGTAAGGTATTTTTAAAGGAAGACATTTGATTTGCATTCTAATTAGAAATTAAATATACCGACATACCTTCTTTAATTAAGTATAATAATCTCAGTAACGTGAAAAGCTTGGTGTTTGCATCAATTATTTTTCCCAGGTCATTTTTGTTTCATAAATTATTTAGCAATCCTGAAGGCTATTCATTGAGAAGGAGATTTGACTAATTTTGAAATTTTAAATATCAAGTATCTAAATACAGAAATTCAGTTAAAAAACAAGTCACTCGGCGGCGCCTGGGTGGCTCAGTTGGTTAAGCCACTGCCTTCAGCTCAGGTCATGATCCCGGAGACCCGGGATCGAGCCCCGCATCGGGCTTCCTGCTCGGCGGAAAGCCTGCTTCTCCCTCTCTCACCCCCCCTGCTTGTGTTCCCTCTCTGGCTGTGTTTCTCTCTGTCAAATAAATAAAAAATCTTTAAAAAAAAAAAAAAAAAAAAAAAAAAAACAAGTCACTCATTATTACTCATTGGCTTGGAGTGGGATTTTGGATAATTCATTGACTCTGTGCTTCAATTTAATGGAGGGCTTAAAATTTGACTTTATATTCTATGAATAAGATATGTCCCAGTTAAAAGAGTAGCATAGTAAAATTCAAATTTAAAAATAAAGATAATAATGTAAAATTACTAGTGTTACTAGAATTTTTTTTCTTTTATGATTACACTCTCCTTAAATTGATTATTTATTATTTAAGAACTATCTGTTACCATTGATTAGCAAATCTGAGGAAGCTAAAAAATACAGGGTCAGAGACTCTTAAAACTGAGAATAAATTACAAATACTAACAAATAGGTATGAACTATTGATGGAGATCAATAAAAAATACAAGATAATTCATAGTAATGCATTTTGTATATTATTTTTCTGATAAAAATTCCCTTAAGTAAGAATAAGTTATAATATTCTCTTTGGGGATGCTCTTCCCAAAAGTTAAGTAATTATCCAATAATCTCCACTGGGAGAAAAGAGCAAACGGCAGAAGAAGCCCAGATGAAACAGGGCAAGGACCAGGATGACTGACACAGTAACTGTAAATCTGACTTTTTCAGCAACACCTGGATAACAGCATCTCCTACATGTACCTTTCTTTTGCTGTATTTCCATGGAATATTTGGAGGCAGTTACCCCCTCTTATCAATTCTCTATGTTGCTAACCTCTTAATTTGCTAATATTCCTACTACAAAATGTTGAACAAAAGGCAAACAAAAGCTCATGAAGCTGTTAGTGGAACAATACATATATAGACGATCCTGAATTCTTTAGTCACATCCATACTATTAGGAAGGAGTTCTCATCTTTACACTCGTGTTAATAAATATATGTGCTCACAATGTCTTTCCCACCATGGTAGAAACAAGTGAAACAGAAGACAACTTCCCTTTAGGAATTCACCAATAAGTACAGTCTTCAGTCAGAAAAAAAAAAAAATATATGGCATTATTTAAATTATTATTAAATGCACTGGAACTAGTATTTCCACAGTAGCAAATGAAGTATGAAATAAAGGTACCTAATGCTTAGCAAAATAAAAATATTAAGAAATAAACATGTCAAGACTTTCACTGAAAGGTAGAAAACTGATGGTGTGCCTGTGTGGCTCAGTCAGTTAAGCGTCTGCCTTTGGCTAGGTCATGATCCCAGGGTTCTGGGGTTGAACCTCATGTTGGCTCTCGCTCAGTAGTGAGTCTGTTTCTCCTTCTCCCTGTTTGTGCCTGTTTGTGCTTGCTTGCTCTCTCTCAAATAAATAGTAAAATCTAGAAAAAAAAAGAAAGAGAGAGAGGAAAGAAGGAAGGAAGGAAGGAAGGAAGGAAGGAAGGAAGGAAGGAAGGAAGGAAGG